>JAHBCN010006307.1:0-49267 GCA_019359885.1 Listronotus oregonensis | reverse complement strand
TTAAATAGCCCATTTCGTAAAAAAATTAAAAGAAACTTAAATCTGATTATCCGACAGTAAAGGCACGTCTTGTAGCAATATCAAAATTTATAAAATGTCAAAATTATAAAAATGCCACATTTTTATAGCACATTCATAAAATACATTACAAAAAAAACTGTTTACTGAGACGCATATTTTTTGAATTTAAAACATTTTTAAAATAAAAAATCAAAACTTAAAAACAATCGAATAAAGGTATGGCCTGTGATACATCAAAATGTTTGGAATTTTGTGGTGAATCCAAAAATATAATAACATATAGGGAGTCCCATTTAAAATAAGAAGGTTGGTATTAGCCCTGCCTACATGGCACACCCTGTATAAAAAATTTAATTGGAAAAAATGAGCAACTTACAATTTCAATTGACGTGTCTGAGCGTTTTTCCGAACACACCCCCATTTATTTATTATCGAATTTATTCCAAGTTACAGACTCGCACTGTATTATATATATATATATATATATATATATATATATATATATATATATATATATATATATATATATATATATATATATATATATATATATATATATATATATATATATATATATAAAAAAAAACCGGGTGTTCTCGCCGAGCGGGACATAGGAATTTATGTAAATTTTGAAGTAGTCAAATATTGGCTCTCCTAATTATTTTAGAAAAAAATGCTATTAGGATTTATTGAAGAGCACAATAAGTTCCACCCAAAATGAAAATTTGAGCATTTTTGAACCAACCAGTAAAGAGTAAACCGCTTAAATACTTCTGCAACGTAGTATCTCATTATGCACCCTGTACTCTAGAAATCAATAATAAAAACACCATATCGATTTATCAGTGACAATTTAGATCATTAATTTATAATGTCATTGCCAAAACTGAACAATTTTATACGGAAGTTTCAAAAAGAATCCTCGCATTTCATTTTAGTTTACAGCTAATTCCAACATATGCACTCACAGTTACGCAAGACAATAAAACAAATTTGTCTACATTTAGAAATCAATTTATGACGAAAATATCAGGATTTAATCAAATGCTCAAATATTCCTCCATTAACTGCCAGACAATAACCTATAATCGATTATAAAACTCATTTCTTACGTTGGCTAGTTGGTACATCGATATTCTGGCACATTCAGCGGAAATAGCATTCCTTAGCTGGTCTAAATTTTCATATTTTTTTATTGGTATAAAGCTTAGTTTTTAAATGTCCCCATAGAAAAAAATTGTTTGGCGAAAGATCCGGAGACTGCTGGCCAAGATATTGCGTGGTTCGGGCCTATGATGGCGTTATTAAATGCGTTGTTCAAGTATTCGCGCACAGCTCTGGTACTGTGTGCTGGGCAGCCATCCATTTGATACCAAATCTCTTGATTTTCACGAGCAAGGTTGTTCAAAGAGGCAAAATTTGTTCCTCTAAAAGTTCCAGAAAGTACTCCGCATTCAAATTTCGGTCAAGGAAAAATGGTCCAAGGATATGGTGGCCGAAAATTCCCGCCAAAACATTAATTTTTTGTGGATATTGAGTCCTTGTCTCACCAAATCGATTTTAGTTTTCGTTACTCCAGTACCGGCAATTTTGAATGTTGGGTTCGTTGTTCAATGTAAAAGTGCATTCGTCAGTAAAGCAAATATTTTGTAAAAACCTCTGTCAGTGTTTGTCCTCTCCATCATCTCAAAGCAAAATTTCTGTCGTCGTATTTCGTCTCCGTCTCTTAATTCTTGGTGTCTTTCGTACTTGTAAGCGTGGTATTTACATCTTTTTAAAATTCGAGATATTGTGGTGTGATCTTGTCCAGTAATGTCCTCCAGTTGTCTCGTGCTAATGTTTCCTTCGGCCTCCTCTACACAAAGTATCACGTCTACCCTTTTGTTTTGTACAATTTGTCTCTGATTTTCACGTCGATTTTCTTCACATTTGCAATTATTGATTACTGTGCCTGTAGTTTCAAATTTTTTTTATCGTCCGTTCTATTGTCGATTTACTTGGTATTGGCCTATTGGGAAAATAGGATGCAAACATCGGTAATTATTGCATATACGGTTTTCTTCTATTTTTGGATTATATGGTAAAATTTTTATATAGTCATATTCCAGTGTCCTTAGGGATTGCAAATATACTACCGGAGAAGAGAAATTATGTGTTTTAATATTTTTTATTTTAATTTGAAAATTTAAAATTACCATTGATTTTCTCCATATAATGCGAAAACTCCCCTTTCAAAAAACAGGACATAAATATACTGAGTATATACAAAAAATACAAAAATAAAGACATGACAGGTTGTTACGAAGGGATAGAAAAGTACATAGCTTATTATCACCTTATAAATAGATTTGAGTTAGGATAGATGTTAGAATTAGTTTTAATAGGATAAGATAAGTACAAAAACAAAGAACTCTAAAAAAAAGAACTGTTTAATGAACTCAAAAGTGACTTAGATTAAGTGAAATGGACAGGTAAAGACAAGTGTTGTATTTTTATAAGAGAAAGTGATATAGTGAACAGTATAGTAAAAACATTCATTTTCTAGAATTAGATATTAAAAACGGGTAAAAAACTTAAAGAGTTACCAAATAATTACATTTATAATCATAGTAAATAAACAATGATTATTTATGGACAATAATGTTGAATTGTAAAATGATTATAAATTATTAAGGAATCATATTAATCTTAAAAGATGTATTTAATTATGTATATTTAAGTTTGTAAAGTAGGTAGGAAAGAAAACCTAAAGTTTATTTGTAAATTGGAAAATAAGTAAAAGTCACGTACGCCATTTATCAAGCATCACTAGCTTTAAAAATGAAATTTGCAAACAAACTCAAATTAAAATATAAATTTGTTTATACCAAATGAAAAGCAAATAAATTTATAATAATTTTCATTTAATAACAAGGGCCAATATAAAGAAATAAACATAGGGTTTTATAAAAAGAAAATCAAAATATATCAAAATTGAAGTCATAAAATTTAACATAAATTTTTCTCAAGTGGCCTGGAAAGCATCCATTTTCATAAAAATTATTCATTTGTTTCAATGAGTATATAAGCAAAAAACGCCCAAAAACGGCATCATTCACATAATTCAGTTGCTACCGAACACTTAACAGTATCTTTTAATAAAAACAAATGAATGGTCATAGAAATAATAAAAAAGTATTCTAACCTCACTATTTTGACAGAAAGTAAACAAACAAAACAAAGTTAAGTTTCCAGTATAAATATAAAGTTAAATCATCAGAAAGTTTATAAAAGTGTTAATACAGAAACAATCAAGTTAAATACCTGTGTTAATGGTAATTAATCCAGACAATTAAAAGTAAACCAGCAATCAAAATCGACAAACGTCAACAAGTATATTTTTCGACACGTTCGATACTAACACCACAATAGAGGCAGCTTTGGACATTATTTATGGGAAGATTTACAAGTAAACCAAAGGGAAAACGAGATTATTTAGTTTTATATCCTTTTTTATAATGTATATGACAAATAGTCATAGTTCATTTATATTGTTCCTGTAATAAGGTAAGAATTTATTTATGTATTGAAAAAGGATAGAGAAATAAATATTGCCAACATAACTAAAAGAAAAATCATATTATACATTTAAATTGTAATATATATATATATATATATATATATATATATATATATATATATATATATATATATATATATATATATATATATATATATATATATATATATATATATATAAAGGGTGTAAAAAGTATGATGCTCGCGATTTTAATGGGCGATAGAGTAGCTCAAAACAAGTCGAAAAAGCCAAGAACATATGAGTCAAAAGTTAATTGTTTTCGAAATATGCCCTTTCAAAGTTTAAAAAAGTTGGCAACACCGCGCCTGTTTAATCGAAGCGAGTCTCAACTTCGAACGTTATTTGTGCACGTTTTTGCACTGTTTACAATTTTTTTTAAGGAGATGTTCATTTACATACAAATAATAAAAATTACTTCCTGAAATTTATTTTGATATTTAATTTAAGTAAAAAACAATCAATTATTGTTTGGTTTTTATTTGTAATTAAAAAATAATTGTACTTACCATAAGAATAAGCTTAATATCCATTTTAAGAACACAAATTATTATGCTTTAAAACAGCACTTTTTTGTTTTGCTTAAAGAATAAGATTTCTCGGTCGCACAAATTCCGTTTTCATCAGTCTTTGGTACACTTGCAATACGTTTGTCTTGAATTTAAAACATATCGGCATATTTTTTCCCGATTTAAAAACAAACAAAAATATCGTGGTCGGAACGGTAAGCTTCTTTGTACAACTGACTTTACGCACAAAGGTAGCGCTCTGTTACCAATAAAATTGTTTTTTTAATTTTTAACTGGGAGAACAATTGTTAAAAAATAATTATTTTTTTTAATTTGTAGACTAAAACATTTAAAATTTAGTTTATTTTATTACCAAATGAATCCACTGATAAGCGATTATGACAAAAGTTTCCAGTTGTTACGGTTTACAGAAATAACTGCTTTCAAAGTGCATGACTTTAACATCGTTTAGACAAAAATCTGTCAAGTTTTGAAACATATGTTATAGAACTTTCGACATTGAGCTCCACTATCGCCCATTAAAATGATGAGCATCATACTTTTTACACCTTATATATATATATATATATATATATATATATATATATATATATATATATATATATATATATATATATATATATATATATATATATATATATATATATATATATATATATATATATATATATATATATATATATATATTTATATATATATATATTGTGTAACAATTAATTAATAAATAATGACAATGGAAGTCCAAGATTTTAGTGTTATTGAAACCATTAGATTGTCTAACACTTTCAAAGAAAAATGCTATTAGGAATAATTAAATCAACTTAAGACTTGTCAAGTTAGTCCCTATTCATTACAAGTAAAATCACCCCCGTTTTACACATGGTATTTCATAGTTGATATTAAATTTTTTATTGTGTACTACTCAGAACATATTAAAATTACATTTTCTTAAAAATAATTTGTAGCTTTTAGGATCAATATATACCGTACCCTTACAGATTATTGAACAACAATTTTTCGAAGGGCAATTATTCCACGTACAATTACTTAAGCTACAATTATACGAACAGACAATTTTTCAAATAAACAAATATAATGACCACGTTTTTAAATGATTATCCGGAAGCTGTCAGTGTTAGCGTAAAACAAATTAACAAATATTCCATATTTTTTTACTTTTAAAAGGTTTTCTGGTATCTTTTTAGATAGTCTGTAAGTTTGTAAGGAAAAACTGATTTGGTGCACTCTATTAGTGCACATATCTAACCTTGGGACCTGCACCGAAAGGTCGCTTTTTGCATGTCCAGCGACTAACATAAAGAATATTTTGTTATAAATAAATCTGCCACAACAATATAAGACAGACCCGTAATTATTTATTTACATTATAATGACACATGACTATAATACTAATAAATAAGTGAATATTTTTATTTATCAAAATTGTCAAGATCATTATGTATAACTGAATTCTATATTAGTAAGCAACTACTCCGGTTAATCTAATTCCAAGGTATGTACATAAATTTTCATCAAGCTGAAAGTGATTCAAATTGTTTAAAACATAATTAAAAATAACATTTCAAAATTGCCCATTGTTCCGGTACGTGGAAAAAAATTTACTCGAGGTCAAAAGTAAAAAAAATGGGGTTTTCGCAATTTTCTTCAAAACGGTAAGTTTTATCGTAAAATTATTTAAAACAAAAATTGTACATCATAAAATTATCTATAAAAAAGGTATCAATATTTTTTTTTCCTAAAAGCTACAGTTTCTGAGATAAAACGATTCAAAAAGTTGTAAGCGTCATTGTATCCATAAGTACATCACGAATATACATCTCTGTAGCTGTAATAAAAGCAAAAATATTTTTCTATCGGTATTTGTACCTTATATTTAAAATATAAAATATACATAAGTGTAACCATGAGAATATCAGGTAAAATGAAACCCAGTCCCTCAATTTGTACGCTAGTGTAACCTTGAGACAACATCTGTTGCTGTGTTCAATTGCGGAAAAATTGCTAAACACAATTTTTTGCAACTGTAAAAAGGGATGCAGTGCTTAATGTGGTTGCAAAAAAGTTGGATGCTTTGTTCTCTGGCGTGCACGAATTGTCAAGCCCGGTCGTGTTCTAATGTTGAATCACCAACAGCAGAGGATTCGTTTGACACTGACGAACAGACATGCGATACATCGCTATTGACGCAATTCACTTACACCCAAGATGAAGAAGAAGAAGGAAATCAAGAAGAAGAAAAAGAAGATCAAGAAGAAGAACAACAGAAAGAAGTAATTAAAGATTAATTTCCATCGCTTTTATCAATTCCAACCCTTCCAAATACCTATTATTATGCAAAAGTTTTCAATTAAACAGAATCACAATAGACCTGTGGAATAGGCCTACTGGTAAAACCACGTTAAAAAAAACGCGTTAAATACACTACCTCAGAGGTAGCGTGGAAACGTGTGCATACAATCCCGCTTATAACTTTTTTAATCGTTATATCTTAGAAACGGTGGCTTTTAGGAGAAAAATTGTAAATAACTTTTTTAAAGATAATTTTATGATCTACAATTTTTGTCAGAAGTAATTTTCCAATAAAACCTACCGTTTTGAAGAAAATCGCGAAAAACCGATTTTTTTACTTTTGCCTAGAGTTATTTTTTTTCCACATACCGGAACGATGAGGAATTTTAAAATGGTATTTTTAATTATATTTTAAACAATTTAACCACCTTCAGTTTGATGCAAATTTATGGACCTTTATTCTTATTTTTTGGTCTAATTTGACCGGACTAAACAAGAAACATTAAGATTCTTAAAACATACCGATCTAATCTCCGACAATTATCTTCACAAACATAATAGTTGAGTAGCTAGGAGAAAAAAATGTACATTAAAAAATAATAAGTCTATTTGTAATGTGTACGCTTGTCCCAAATTTTTTGCCTTTTAAAAATATTACTAACAATAACATGAAATGGTCGTTTACCACAAAAAATAGATTCATCAAACCTATCAGAGGTCACTTAAAATTATATTTATGATTGACATCAACTGATATTAATGGATTAAATAAACCCATTTCAACATAATTCTGAATAACAAAGGCCAGCACAAAATGTCCATGTTAACAAAGGCTTTCATGACACTAAAATCCGACTAGTTTATTTGAGAGCGGTTAACCAGGTTCGAATTTCAGGAGAGAAATCTGCAGAGACAAACATTTTGATGCAAAAAATTATAAATAATCAAAAACTTAAGTTACCTTTCCTTAATGTTGTATTTTGTTTTAAAATCTTATTGATATTGCCATAGAAAGGTTAGCCAAAATAAGAAATTTTATTTTATAAATCCCAATAAAAAACCCTAATTTTAAAATGTTACAACTATTTGTTTAGCTTAGTTAGGACAATTCAAAAAAAATGTACACTAGAAAATATTTTCATATAATTTTTTATTGCATTTTTATAAAAAAAGAAATTAGACTAACAATGATTTTTTTAATAAACTTTCCCTACGGGCGTGCAAAAAGTAACTACTAGTTTAGGTCCTTAAGATACAAACATATCATGTCGTCAATTTCCAAAACCTACTTATAAGAGCTCAGCAGAACAAATAGTTATTTGACTTTGTAAGCGCTACTTCCGCGAATATCCTTAATTAGCATAAACTTATTTTATCCCTGGACATAGAACCTTTAAAAAACTCTATTTTTTAAGCCAGAAAGTATTTCTCCCTTAAATTCCATGTGTATCCTAAACCAGACCACTTAAGAGAAAAGTCCTTCCATGTCTGAGAAATAGCGTCTTCCACAACTCTTAACATTTTTACTCTTGCCCAAATGCCATTTACCTTTCCTTAAGGCTAAGCTCAAAAAGATGGACCTAAAAACTTTAAGATATAATAAATACATTATATAATATATAGATATATATACAATATATATATATATATATATATATATTATTTATATATATTATATATATATATATATATATATTATATATATATATATATATATATATATATATATATATATATATATATATATATATATATATATATATATATATATATATATATATATATATATATATATATATATATATATATATATATATATATATATATATATATATATATATATATATATATATATATATATATATATATATATATATATATATATATATATATATAATATAAGCGAAAGGTAATTCATACACTGACTAATTATGAAATCTTAAAACTACATGACCTATGAAAATGAAACTTGTTATGAATAGAAGACATCAGCTAAGAAAGAATGGGGGGGGGGGGGGGCGTAAAAGTATGTATAAAACTTTGTTATATCTAAACTTTGACAAAATGATGTAGGCTATTGATTACAATTAAAAAATGTTTTTTTTTTGACATTTTTAAAATTACATTTTTTAAGAGGTTTAAATCGGGATAAAAGTTTGTATAGAAAAAGCTTAATTTTTAAGAAGTTGTAAATATTAGAGTTGATAATTAGGCGTCTGATTACCCAGAAAAATAGAAAGTGGAACTTTCTTTCCTGAAGGACTAAAAGGGAGGATAAAAGTTGGTATAAGAAATTCGTCATTTGTTTACATAGAAATGTGAAAATATAACCACTCAACTAGTTAGCAATTTTTTACAAAACTTAAAAAAAACATATTACGTACTATCGCACCTACAGTCGCCGTTTATATAAGAAAATAAAAACAAATGAAATACAATAAAATAAAAATGCTCAATCGCATGACGTGTGCTACGTCGCAAAGTGTGTAAGAAAAGGCGTAGCGCGGGGAGCGTGTGTGACGCGACAGAGTGGGAGGGGAAGCATATAATTAGGTATAGCCACTCGAACGGTCAGACACGTAAGAGCAGACGTCGTCGCACAAAGCAAATGTATCAAAATTTCCCGCTGGAACGGGAAAAAACAAAACAGCCAAAATTGTGTAGTACACGCTTGCGAAAAGCTAGTCTGACATAAAATAGCTTAAATCTAACTAGAATTTGTTTTGTATTATTTTTAAATTATAATAAACTGTTAAAAACTCTATTATTGCCTTTATTTACCCCTATACCTTAAACGTACCGAACTAAATATCGAAGGAACAGACAAATCTTGGAAAATTAACGTTTACTGAGCGCGAAAACCTGAAATAGTTTGACAAAACTATGTATTATCAACTCCAGAATGTGCATGTGGTGCTTCAGAAATGATAAACGACGTGGCAATAAATTCCAGTTAAGACGATCCAAACATCCAACTACGGTGGTATATCATATGCCTGTTGACTAACAACAAATCTCGTCTAATCCTCACCGACACTTTTCTCCTTTTTGTCAAATAAAAATATGTAGGTGATAGGAGTGATAAATTATATCTTTATAATAAATAAAAATTTTTACTTTAATTAATATTTTAATTCCTTTAGCAGAAATAGAGGAGATGACTCACTCTGTGAAGTTAGTAATTATTTAAATTAAAAATATCTAAAACCAGGTGTCCAGTTATGGCATCATATAAAGGATGGTTATTTATGTGTTAACATTTAAAAATGCAAAAATAATTCATGTAAGATATTTAAAAAATTAAACAGGCCCTATAAAAAAAATGGTGTGTTCTGGGTGCCAGACTAGAATTTTTTGGCGTATTTTTTTCCGCTGAACATGAATCTGAAGTCAGAATTGGTGGTTAAATATCAAAAAATGGAGAAACGGCGTAATTTCAGATAATAACGATTTTTTTAAATTTAAACCGTCAATATCCTAAAAACTAGATACACAAAACTTTATATAACATAAACTATGTATTTTTACAAAACCTTTTTTTTTCAGTTATACAACCTTTTTGTCTTAATGCAATATTTTGCGGGTTATAATTAAAAACCATATTTTCAGGATATTTTCGAGAAATACCTCTGAAAAAAATTTTGAATTTTTTTGTCACAATTACATTTTCGTTTATATCTCTTTTATTATTTATGTTATCAAAAATGTTTAAATAACTTTTTATATAGACAAGTTGAAAAGCTTTCCATTTTATTTTATGAATTTTTTTTTGTATCTCTTATAGTTTATATAGTCGATTCCTGGGTTTTTCTCGATTTTTTGCTGTTTAACCTCAAATTCGTGTTCAGCGGAAAAAAATACGCTAAAAAATCTAAGTCCGAGACCCAGCACACACCACTTTTTTTTTGTGGACCTGTGTTATTTATTTACAACCTGTAAATGGACGGCAATTCACTTTTTAAAGATAATACCTTTAAGGGGATGACTGACCCGTCTTTGGCATTCCTCTAAACAAACACGGACATCCTCAGCAAAGAGACAGTGACATAGCAAACATCCCTTCTCTGATCTTTATTTTTAATTTAAGCAGTATCTCTGGTTTATGATTAAACACATGATTCTTCAAATAGCCTCATTCCTTGAATATTTTCGCAGCCGTACGGTCTCTGTTAACACTACTGAGTATGTAAGAATGTTACGTGAGTAACACTTCTGACGAGCCCGAGCCCGCACTGGTGTGGAACTAGGGCATATTTTGAAAATCATTGGTAAATGTAGGGCAGATTTTCGTAACTCATTGGGAAGTCGGGGCGGCACATTTGCACTGAGTGCAGTTAGTTTCGTACGAGGGAAGGATGACAATGGCCCAGCGCAAAATAAGACGCCGTGTGTGTATTTAAAAGAGGCCATTTTAAATTTTTGTAGTTTGTGTTGCAGAAACACATCTTGCAACCTGAAAGTTATTTTTCTATAGCCACGAGTACAAACATTCCTTATAAATTTTGATAAAACAATAAAAATCTAATTTTAAACAGTAAATTTTTCTTTTAATTGTGATAACACCGCCTTAATACATTTAATTCTTAAAATTTCCTTTACCGATAAAAATAAGTAAGCAAACAAAAAAGCCGTTGCGTCGGCATGGTTTCGTAAACGAGTGTTGACATAGCGCATCCAATAGTCTCTGTATTTTGCCCGCCAGAAAAAAAGCGCATGAAATAAAAGAAGAAGAGGTCGAATAGCAAGGTCCGTATGTCTGGAGACCGAGGACAGGTAGTACAGCTCTTTGTTTGGTGGATTTAACCATGGTTGGAAAATTCTCTAATTTTATTAGGTCAAGAACGTAAAAAATTTCTATAGCATTTTAGGAAAATTCACCGAAATGTTTCATTTAAATAATTTGATGAAATATAAGTTTCCATAGTAGCTAATGCAACTTTGTCAGTGTTAGCACAGGAAAATTGGCTATCACATCTTTTTTCTCTAACCAAATAAAATTATAAGGTTTTGTACGAGGTGTACATTTCTTAGCTAAGTAAAGCTACTCAAGTATTTCTATGTGTCAAATCTTATTTGACATGTTTACGTAAAGTTCCAAGGTAATGTTAAGTGGTGATTAGCGAATGAAACTGTAGGAGATTAGCAAGGTAAAATCTAAACTTATTAATAAGGTAGTTCGTCAGTAATTAATACCGGGTGTCCCCAAAACTGAAAATAATTGCTAACTTTGACTTTAAACTTTATGATTTATAGTAATAAAAAACAATCTCAAATTGTGTAGTAATGTCGATAAACTTACGCCTCATAGACTTCGAAAAGCGTTTCGGTTTTTCAGTAAAATTTAAATACATTTCTTGCTAATTTAAAGTTAATCTTTCGTCGATTTTTTAAAGTGAATTTTGAAGTTTTTTTCCCATTTTTTATAAATTAAGCTTTGATAAATTTGTGAACAGCTGATATTGTAACTAGATAATGAGTTACGTTTAATTTCTCTAACCTCTTGATAAATAAATTAAGGCTGTCAGTGCCTAGTAAAAAAGTAATTTTAAACCTTTTTTCTTGAATATTGTTAAAAGTAAACAAAAATTTTAAGTATTTGTCAAGAAAAATTTTTATTTTGGAATTGTTGATACGCCCCCTTGGCGTATCGCAAGAATTTGTAATGTAGTAATTTGTAAAATTTATTTTAAAAAAACTTGTGTATATTTATGCTATTCCAGTGTCTTAGTAAGCAATAGTTATTCTACAGGGCGTTCAAACCTTAAATTTGCTCCTATTAGGTTTGCAGTTCATATTTAGCCGACAGCAGAGTTTGTCGGCAACTACTTATGGTGTTGAAGCGTACCAATTTACGTTTCCCAATTAGTTTGCATTTGTATTTTTTACTATAAAAGATGGAAGTATGTACATTTTTGCAAACCCTTAAGGTCATCTGAAATCCATTGAAAATTACACCAATGCAGTTTTTTAACGGAACTGACGTCATATGCTGAATTCATTACTATTACGCGTACACAGATATCTGATATTGTTAGCAATATAGCATAAAAAATTAAAAGGATTAAGTAAAAGTATATCTTCTTTCGAAAACGGTTTTAAGGTTAAAATTAAATAAATAGAAGATCTTTTTTTGAGTTAATTTAAACGCCAATGCTGTAACCGTAAACAAAAAAAAAGTTTTTTAAAACACTTTTTAAATTTTATTTTGTTTTAGCCATATGAAGTTTTTAAATACATACATGTATTTATCGGAAAGTAACGTAATAAATAAAATTTAAAAAATCATTTGATATATTTTTCGTGGACAACAGTTATAACAACATAATAAAAAAATCATTTTAAAAACAATATTATTAGACAAATACATTCAAATAAAACTTAAAAATAATAAAAATGCATGATGACAAAACCTGAAAAAATATTTTTCTCTAATAAACGGTCAAGCTTTGAATAAAATTAATGGTATTTCATTCAAAATATATAGACTTTGAATAATAATACGTTTTCGCTCTTTTGTTTTTGAATTGTGCTTAAAATAATATTGCATATACATACCAAATATTTTGAAATAAATTTATATTTGGTGAGTGCTCATGTTTATCTGTCAAAAGTTATTTTTATTTACTTTTTAAACAATTCAATTACGAAAATTGAAAAATAACCAGGAAATACCATACAGATTTTATTTTTATAAAGCTTTAAAGATACTTTTTAAAAAATATAATAATTAATTTTTAATATCGAGCAATATATACATAATTTATTTATTTATTTTTTATCTTTATGACAGCTCACGAATGATTTATACCTAAGTACCAGAGTACCGTGGGTGCCGGGTATTTTGAGGTTTAACCTATTTTTCCCCAGTTCCGTCAACGTTGTCCAAGCACTGAAACATACAAATGTTGCATTTTAGAGCACCTTTTAGAAAACACGGTAGTGCCACAACGGACGTTATTTTAAATAACTACCACCTGAATATGTCTTTCCCGGCTGGGATTGAATCCGGGTCACTGGCGTGGCGAGCAGATACTCTATCCACTACGTTAACGAGGAGACTACAATTAAGGCAGTGGTTTTAAGATAAGAATATCTTTAATCGCAACTAAATATAAATAAATTTTATTTCGTTTTAAACCACATAGTGGTTATCTAAAATTTAATCAAAATTTAAATTGTTTATTGTGGTGTTTAATAAAAATATATTTCAAAAATTTAAAATTTAAATAAACTTGGACATATCTTTGGCTTTAAATGGCTTAAAACAGCAAAAATCTAAATACCATATATAAAATTTTACCCAAATATAATAGCTAACTTTAATACGATAAATATAATACTTTGTATAATCTTTAATTTTTAGACACACCAAGAATACTTTAAAGTATTATTGAAACTTTATGTTTTGAAATAAAAAAAAAAACAATATATTTTGCAAATATAAACGTGAGTACTCTAAAAGTGTATGTAAAATAATTTTCTTGGTACGACATACTAATCAGATCCATATTGGTATCTTCAAGAAATTTTCCTGTCATACCCTATTAATTTTTATGGATTATTGTGTTTTCTTTAAAGTATAGATATTTATTTTTTTAAAGATACCAAAACCTTTAAATATATAATTAAAATATTTATTTTTTTTATGAAATAACATAATTATAGGAACCCACAGAGAAAAGATCTGCTTTTTTTAAATAAAATTATATAAAATTTAAAAATTAATATGATTACAAATATTGGCAATCCGTTATGTTATAAGATAGGTTAAAGTATTTGGTTAGAATTATTTGTAGGACACCACATAAAAATCTGTATAAGAAGACCTAAGTAGTACGCATTGTAAAAGACAGGCTTTTAGATGTATTATCTATTTTTTTTCATTCCCCTAATAATGTCCCAAATACAGAATTATTCAAATTTCACGGTACTTTTTAAATAAAGTCTTAGTGCCACTACGTGCATTATACATATGTATAAGTACTGCAATAGAACTCCCAGTAATATCTTGGGACCGACAGTTTTAACATAAAATCGGAACCTTAACCAACATTACACGGTGTCTCACACTGGTCGGCATCTATCAAATTACAAGTACGTCGAACCTTTCTTAACTTTCATGATCAGACGAGAAGCGGTATTTCAATACGGCAAAGATAGATGATGCAGTTTTTTTTTTTAAATAATAGTAATTTTCGTTACAAGGCTGGGAAAGTGTCTATTAAAGTACAAGTTTTGATGTTCACAGACAAGGCGACGTACTCGTAGGAGCTGAGTCCGGAATTCATAGACAAGTACTTTAATGACATTTTACGGCCGAGTATCGTACAACGTTTTATGTTATACTGTTTTATCTTTTTCTGATACGTAAATTAAAGCGTGAATATTCGGATAATTTGAAGGTGTCAGTATTGTCTAATTAGGCCAATAGTAGATGATGCACCTGAAACTGTACATATTTTAAATAATTCAAACTGCAGTATTACCGTTAACGTTTATAAGTAATTTTATTGAAGGTTGCATAATAAAAATTGTTTAGAATTAACCTTGTGTTACATACTTGAAGCACTACAGGGATGTAGTGCTTCAAGACAGACCACTTCACCCAAATCAACATGCATACACCACAGGCAGATCAACTGATATGGCGCTTCACCAAGTGCCGGGTCGTATAGAAAGATCTCTGGACAACAAAGAGTCCACCTTAGGCGTATTTATAGATATAGAAGGGGCGTTTGACAAAACGACCTTCCCAAAAATACTACATTCGCTTTCTGCCAGGAACACCCCTGAAACAGTTAGTGGATGGATTTTTAATATGCTCTCTAAAAGAGAGAGAAATTAGTGTAGATGATGTCAAGATTCGAGGCAAGGTCACGAGGGAATGCCCACAGGGCAGCCACTACTGTGGGACATGGTCCTAGACAGCCTCATCGATCGCCTCAACAAGGAAAATCTCTCAGATGACTCGGTCATACTGTCCAAAGGGCGACCGAGAGCGTACTCTGCGAAAGAATGCAGACTGCTCTCAGGTTAATAGAAAGATGGTGTGCTGATCACGCGCTATCCATCAATCCAAAAAAGACAGAGATTGTTCTCTTCACAAGGAAAAGGAGGATGGTGAACTTGAACGCTCCTAGACTCCTAAACACACAACTAAGCTTTGCTACAGAGGTTAAATACCTTGGGGTAACCTTTAATAGTAAGCTAACATGGAACTCCTGGAGAAAAGAATCAAGAAAGCATACATTTCTTATGAGCAGTGTCGCCGGACCATAGGCAGATCTTGGCAGCTGTCACCTAGAGTCACCCTGTGGATCTATACGGCCATCATAAGACCTATGCTAACCTACGTTCTGGTTGCCTGGGGGCAGAAAGCCCAGCAGACGACAGATATCCGAAAGCTAGATCATGTACAGAGAATGGCTTGTCTCAACACCACCGGAGCCATGAGAACAACACCAACTAGGGCCATGGAGGTAATCCTAAACCTCACACCCCTTGACATATTTGTCAAGGAGGTTGTTTTGACGGTTATGTTGCGCCTCCGCACTGTTGGTATAATGCATGACGTAAGAGTTGGCGCACAGAGGGGTCGTTTGTGAAGTGAGGCGATAGGATCGCTTCCACTGCTGCAGGCGAAAGTGGTCTCTATTGCGCCATGTTTTGTTTTAAACAAACCCTACAAAATTGACGTCAAAGGAGAATCAAACACAAACGTGGCAGGTATAATTAATATCTACACGGACGGTTCGAAAACAAAAGAATGTACGGGATGTGGAATTTATTCTAGATCTCTTAACCTAAACATTAAATGGGCTATGGGTGAGTTGGCCAGCGTGCTCCAAACTGATCTCACAGGCATAACCATAGCTTCAAAAGAAATAAGCAGTAGAAACATTACTGGTAAAGTCGTGCTTATCCATACGGATTGCAGACAGACACTACTAGCCCTAAGGAGACCACGCTACACCTCGGGTTTGGTACTAGAATGTCACCCTGCCCTTGTGGACGCTTCCAGCATGAATGTGGTCACTCTCTGCTGGACCAAAGGACACGCGCAGTGCAAAGGAACCGCATCGCTTGGCCAGGAAGGCTGCCGGGACAAAACCTTTTGGACCCGAGCCTTTCGTAGGTCTGACAGGGTCTACGATGAGGGACCTAATTAAAAAACACTCTCATCAGCAGTTTACAACACGATGGGATGAAACAGTAAACTGTAACTTTTCCAGGGAGTTATTGAACCATCCTGACAGAGATACAGCTAAACATTACTTGGCAAAGCCTAGGGCAAACCTTCGTCTAATCACGGTCGTTCTTACTGGACATTGTCAACTACGAAAACACCTCTTTAGAATGGGTATAAATGACACACCTCTGTGTAGAGGTTCTGAACAGAAAGACGAGATGGTGGAGCACATCCTTTGTGACTGCCCTGCACTCTCGTCCAAGAGAAGATCCATGCTGGGTGAGTATTGGCTTTCTTTGGCCGACATTAAGGAGATTTCCCTCGGCGACGTTCTCACCTACTTTAAATCAGTAGGATGGGCAGCGTACTGAGTAAGGAGTCCCCTTTAGAAGATAGCACAACGGGCCAACTGAGGCCTCGGTGCAGTGATGTTTATCACCCTCCGCACTTTCAGATACAGATAACCCTGTGTTAGTAAAAATAATAAATTTTATTTTTAGTTCGGTAAAGTTACTTTACCGGCCTAGTGATGTAATGTATCATTTTCCGGACTCAAACTGACAACGTAATGTAGTATATTAAGGTACAGTATGAAATAAAAGTGTTTTTTTTTTCTTATTATTAATAGTTCTCTGCCAGTGGACTTCGTGAGATTTGAATTAACTTAAAACCAGGTAAATTAATAACGTATAAAAATCGAAGAAATGAAATTCCAAATTTGTAATACACAAGGCGTTTAGCTAGGGAGAATCTGGTAATTTCAACAGAAACTTTATCCCTAACTTTACCAATCATCTACCTATTTTAATATATTAAAAAACAACATCTCACATAAAAAGTTAATTACACAAACTGGCCATTTTCAGTTTTAAAAAAGAACAAAATTTGTTTCCCGCCTCGAGTATAACCCTGTTTAAGACATAATATTCCGAAAACTAAAATTTTAATTAACCATGTTTCGCTTTAAATATTAAATGCTTTATTTCTGTTCTTTCTATTTTATACCAAATTAAAAAACTATACCTATATTTACTAATTTAATTTACATGTTACCTAGTTTATGACGATTTAATAATAAAAAATAAGGTACCAGTGACTGACATGAAAAATTAAAATAACGTGCAAAAGAACCAGTCACTGCCACTTTACTAGTTTTTTTTTGCCAATTTTTTCTTTAAACTGTTTTTGATAATAGCTAATGTTCTTTTAAATCTTTATACCAGTATATACGTAACTAATTTTTATATTAGTAATTAATAAATTAGGTATGTAATTAAGCAAAGCCTTATAATTATAAAATCCTTGTACTAAAGGTGTTTTTCAAATCCTTTCTTCCAGTCAATATTTACGAATTTAACTAGTACCCGCTATTTTGTTTTAACCTATTTACTTTTTAACTCATATTTGTTTAAAGAAGTAAATATGGACATGTTGAGATACTCCGAAGAGAAATTTCAAAAACCATTGTCAGAAATTAAGGCTCGTGAACTCAAAAAGACGGCATTGAAATATAACATCCCTATGGCAACTCTTTAATTAGACTCAGTAAAAAATTTACCAAAACTGAAAAGTAACCTGAGACCTATCTAACAAAAAAAGATAATGAACTAAAATTAGGACAATGGCTTATTAAAAGCCAATGGAAAGGTTCTCCCCGAAGAAAAATTGATCTTCAAGTTGCTGCTGAACAATTTGCCTGGTGATCGATGGTACCTATCACAGTTTTTAAGATGCAGCTGTATCTTAATATGGAAAATTATTTGAGAGAAAATAACTAATTTAAAATTATGGATCATCCGACGAGAATATTCAACGGCGATTAAAGCAATTTGTATAACTTCCCGAAGCTTGGGCGAGTTGTTGCACCTATGGGTGTAAAAAATATTTACATAGTGGATATGGGGGATGTCAAACAGAATTTTTCGGCTTTCGAAAGTGTAACACCACCGATAATTATTTTTTCAAACCAAAGATTACCTAAAGCAGTTCGTGATAGTGTTCCATTGGATTGGAGATACTCACTAATAATAAATGTATGAAATCTGGGACCTTTTTATATTACATATAACATATTTTTTCTATGATTACTTTGTAAAAACAAATGTAAAATTTTCAGTTACATGGTTTGTAGATGGGCATAGGACTTACCTTACTTACGACGTCAGTAAAGTATGTTCAAAACTTCAGATAGTCTTAGTATATACAACATGCAGATGTCGGAAGTGTTAGACCACTAAAAAAATTATGGAGCTAAGAAGTTCTCTAATAGAAAAAAACATCGTCTTATTAAACTCGGAAAAGAACATTTTGCACCCATTTTAAAGCTAGCTGTTTCTATTACCAGAGACGATTTTAAATGGATTTAAGGCTTGTGGAATATATTCATAAAATCCCAGCGAAATAAACTTTACTAAATGCTTAGAAAAAAACAATAGTAAAAATAAAGACCAACCTTTAAATGAGGTACTTGTAAATCCAGAGAAATATATTTAATTTTCCCGATTTAAAAATAGACTAAGACAAACTGATCGAACTGAAGCAACTAAATCATACAGATGATGTTAACCTTAATTGTCTTAAACTGATTTATGACGCATTCCATGTACATAATAGTTTTAAAGGCAATTCCAAAAATATATTTAACGGTTCATTTGTTCAGATTGTTGTAGATAGTAAGATAGATAGTAAAAGGAGGGGAGATTGCGAACATGTCACTAGTAATAGCTAGCTGTGACAAGAACGATTCTAAGGCCAAAACTTATAAATCCGATTATGATAAATTGGTTATTAAGAAAGCCAATATTGAGCTCTCCGAAACAGATTTAGAAAACACTTTAAAAAAATTACTATTAAGAAGAAACAAAAGTTAGAAAAAAATCTATAAATAATACAGCTGGGAATAAGAGTGCTACCCGAAACAACAAGAAGACACTTCTGGAAAAACTGACAAGCAATATGAAACAAAAGCAACAAATAAATGTTAAGATAAGGTATCTCCTAGGAGTGATGGTATTTTTTTGATTTAACTCTAAAACTTCAGAAAAAAAAGGTAACATTGAAAGGATCCTTTTGTTATAACTTCTACTGGATTAAAAAAAAATGCTTAAGAATAAGAAATAAACAAGAGCAAAAAAAAGAGAAAAACACCTAAGATTAGAATCCCAAAGAGAAAGGAATGTAAGAAAGTTACCAAAGGAGTCTATACTGAAAAAATATTTAATATATCCATCCACAAGTGCCTTACCTACAGTTACATTACTAGTACATCGGTTAGAATGTCATATATGAAATATATTTAATTTTACCATAAAAATAATTTGCCTTGTTATTAACATAAGTGTAAAAAAAGGATAGTGTTTTATTTGTGATACTTAAATTTATACAAAAAAGTTTTCATCTAATGTCAGAAATGCACTAGAACTTATCATGTTACATGTCTAAAAAAGAAAAAAAAATCTGCCCTTTTTTATTGTAAAAACATAAAGGGTTTTAAGTAAATGGTTAACCTGTATACTTACTACCTGATTAAATTATATAATATCATTTTTGATATTAAGCAATAATTTGTATTCTAAAACATAAGACAGATTTTTCACTTATTTTATGTATTTCCTAATAAACCAAGTTTATTTCTCTTACAACTATTTTTCTTTTATTATCTATCACTAATAAGCAGTAGGTAAGTGCCACTAGCAAAATCGTTGTGCCAATGACTAGCAAATGGTGCCAATAACTAGCAAATTGGTGTAAAAAATATAAATAACTAAGTATTTTAGATTTAAAATCAAAACATTTTGTTTCATTATATGGCATCTTAATATGAAAGACTGCAAATCTTTCATCTTAAAACTTAAAATTATATGTTAAACTTGGAGAACAATGTCTGTAGCTAGGTCCCAAATTTCTAAACACATGCAAGGAGAAGGATAGAAACACAGTCAGAATTATTCAGAGGATTTATCTAATTTGACGCACTGATTGCCGACATTGTGACAACTTTGCGTGCTTTTCCACCATTTTGAATGCCATTTAAACGTATTACTTCATTGTCGGTGCATTGTGTTGAAAACAATTTACTTACAGGTAGATATTATGCTGTACAGTCAAAAAACGTATTTAAAAGTTACATTTTAATATTGATACGTAGATCATTCCGACTCTAGCTTATAATTTTTTTAATAAAGAAAAAAATATATGCCTATATTATTGTAAATACCAATATTTTCTTAAAAGAAGTCATTTTCACTTCAGTTCTTTTTTTAAATTTTTTTAAGACACACAATTTTATATGTTAAATATCTTTAGCTGTCTTAAGGTGAATACTCATTAAAATTCACAACTGTAAGAGTACACAAAATAAGTGCTCTTGGAGCATGAGGCTAGTAAGCGATCATTCAGGATTTAGGCTGCTGACAGCTACTTCCTTGATTTCTTTTTCTTCCAATGCAACTCTCTACAATTTTAGCTTTTACGTCAAAACTGATTGTTTCTAAATACGTACCTATGCTTCACAACTTTGAATTTTTACAGTTTTTAAAAGTAATATAAGATTTAGCAATTAGGCTAGTTCAAGAATAGCAAATTGCATAGTATTACAATTTTGCACCAGAAGTCTTGATTCTTGTTTTCCTAAGACGCTTAGTTTGATTATAGAATTTAATATGCGAGGGGTACATTTTAATAATAGATAATATATTAATATGTAATGTTACATATTTATATTGTTACGGACTTTAAACATATCTGTTTAGTTAACAGAATTATAGAAGGTTACAATTATTTTATTTAGGTTAATAATTTATATGAAATAAATTACCTTAGTTTTTCCCTTTGTCGACGGCCATTGCGGATTATCCTGAGGGCGCTGAAGACATCCACTTTACACTTTTCTTGCATCCTGTAGTAAAAGAATTCTTCCAGCCAATTCTAGACTTTTCCATTCTTTTCCACATTACTATATAAAGCGCAAAAGAAGTCCGCACGGGCCAGTTTATTTCGGCCTTTTACAGCGAGTTGAAGTTGACAGACAGTTAGAGGTTAAAGAGTTGTCATAATTACGTTACGTTGAATTGTTACCATAGAAACATTTGTAAACCTGATTTCCAATAAAAAGGTGTAAAACCAGGATCCGTGTTTTTATACGGGGTGTCCCGGAACAATATTTTAACTAATAAGTTAAGATTTTTTTTACCACTCTACTTAATTTTCTGACCTGACTCCAAGCGATTATTACCTTGTTTGATTTTCAATATTTTATTTTCCCTAATATAAATCCTTTGTGCATTTTAAATAAAAATAGATTTTATAAAAAATAATAATATGTTTAAGATATTTAATCCCGAATACCTTGAAAATGGTATACCTTTTTTTTAGTTACCTTCTAACAACCTTACCACTATATGTCCGAACATCAAACCACATACAGTTAATTTTAAATGTAAAAAATATCAACCTTCACATTTTTACCACCATTCTTTGAAGCGATATCGCTCAAAAATAATAAGTTGCTTACTTTACTAAGTGTTACTTATATAACAAATTTAAAATTATTTTATTTTATTACGAATTTACGGCGCAAACCCAAAGATGAATATTAGAAATTACGTTTTTCGTAATCTAGTAATCTAGAGACCCCAAAGTGAAGATATTTAAAAACCTTGTAATGAGATTTTTTCGCAATCACAATAATTTTCTTATATTGAGGAAAGCAACTGAGTAAGAACAAACTAAAATTTAACTCAATCTGGTGCGGCAGTACGAATCGGTTAAAAAAAGTTGAGTTAATAATTTTTAAAATCTAATAAAACCGAAAAAGTCAAACAAAAAATAAGAAGTAAAAAATAAAACAAAATAATATGATTAATTTTTTGGTTTAATGTTTTGTGACAGGCTTAGCAATAATTAAAAGACTAGTTTATTTGGTAAGATTCACGCAAAGATCACAAAAAATAAATGGATTAAATTTTTTTCAATAAGAAAAAAACGATATTTAAAAAAGTTTAGACAGGTATAAAATCGAGTTCAAACTTTTCTTAAAAGACAGGTAAGCATTTAGAATACCAAAAAACTTCTAGCCATTGCCTAAACCCTAAAGGTGTATTTAAATTTTGATCTTAAATTTAATTCAAATTTTAAAAATAAGTCTAATCCTAGGCTCTATTAACAGTTGCAAAATTAGCTCTAATGATATACTTGAATATCCAAAACATTAGAAATGGTTGCAAGCACAATCGAACATTTTGCACAAACTGACAAATCTATTTAAAAAATACCTGAAACACCTTAAAAAAATAGTAAAGTCATCAACGTATATTTGTTATTGATAAAAAATAAAAAGGGTGTTAAGTTGATTGAATTTAGGGTTAGTTCCAGGTAGTCCCTTATCATTAAGAAAAGATAACTAAGTTATATATTTAAATTGATGCACATTAGAGCTACATAACATTTATTTTTATTTAATAATATAGACGCACTTTTTGTAACATTATCCCGAAAAGTTTCCTTTGTTAAAATGCTGGAAGCGTTCCAGTTTATTCTGTTTTTTTACAGACCAGACGCAGGTTAAAAAATGTTTGATTTGTGAAATTCTGTGTTTTTAATACATTTTTTCTGATTGTTTTATTGATTTGGCTAATGACTTCAAAGTTTCAGCATTTTATAAATATTCTTTGTATTTTTGTTTATATTATATGGTTTTGTTGGTTGAGAGCTAATAGTATTTTACTTTTTATTAATAGTAAAAACGTTTTATTAATTGCCTATTCGTGCAATTTTCTTTTATAATCCATCCATCAATCCTTTATAATAATACTTTAATTTGGTAGCTCAAATTTAAGAGAGCAATAAAATTAAGAAGATAAAAATTTATAAATGTCTGTTTAAAATTACTTCTCTGCATTATATTGAATTCACTTTTATTTTATTATACATATATCTTTTCTAATAGTAAATGGATAACATAAGTTAATGTTTAGGTATTTGTTTCGTGTACAGGGTGTCGCCTTTTCGACGGTTTATCACTGTATTGGATTGGAAAAGCTACAAGAGTAAATCTGATGGCACATTTTCGAAACAATTGCAGCGGTGGAAACAAATTGCGGTTACGTGATTCGTCTTGAAGTTACAGGGTGTTTTTTAGATTTTGACGACTTCAGCACACCTTTGTATATCGGTGGTTAGTAAAGATACAAAAAGAGTAAAAAAGCAAGTTTTTTTAAGAATTTTAATAAAATCCAGTGGCGAACAATTTTTATCAGTTACAGATTTAAAGATATAATGCAAAATTGTTTTTTTATTGGGACACCCTGCATATATAAGTTTAGGTTTAGGTATTTATTTCATGTACGGGGTGGTGCCTTTTCGACGGTATAGGGAAAGCTACAAGAGTAAACCTGATGGCACATTTTCGAGTTTAATTTTCGAAACAACTGCAGCGGTGGAAACAAATCGCGTTTAACTTAATTCGTCTTGAAGTTACAGGGTGTTTTTCAGTTTTTGACGACTTCAGCACACCTTTGTATCCCGGCGGTTAGTGAAAGTACTAAAAAAGAAAAAAGCAAGTTTTTTAAGAATTTTAATAAAATCCAGCGGCGAACAATTTTTATCGGTTACAGATTTAAAGATATAATGCAAAATACTTTTTTTTTATTGGGACACCCTGCATATTATTCTACCATTTGTCATAAAATAAAATTATCCTTATATTGACACTACACACCTTATATATAAGTTTTTAAAAATGGCTATTTGTGAAAAAAAAACAAAATTTATGAACAAAAGACATAAAGAACCTGAACATATTATTTAAATTTTGCACTCTGTGTATAAAATGTTATAATTATTATAATTTTATTATTTACCATTGGTTTTTATTACTTTATTATTTTTTTACCAATTATGTATTTATCTAGTCTTTTAAAAGTACTAATGCTTGGTTGCTTTCTTTCTGGATATCTAGCGAAATACATCTGCATAGCATTAAAACGTTTTTTGCTGCTCTCAATATATGATTCAATAATATTATATAGGTATTTAAAGTTTACTGCCATTATTTGTTTTAAAACCAACCTGCATTCTAGAAACAAAATCCGTACTGAAACTAAGAATAATTAAAAAGAGGTGCAAAAAGCTAATAATTTAAAAATAATATTTATTATTTTTATAAAAGTAATCAACTTAAAAACCGATAAGCTTATTGCAAAGTAAATAACTAATTTTACAAAAAGAGTTGAAAATTTAAATCCCATGAGATTTCCTTTAATTTTCTACACATAACCAAATTATTTAAAAATAAATATATAGTGTGTGGTATCAATAAATGGGTCATTTTATTGGGAAACAAACAATCAAATGGAAGGTGCAGGTTAAAAACGAGCTACCTACTCAATTTTTAGCGAAATTGAGATACTGACGTCATCCGATAAAAAATATTGTAAATTTTGTTCTAAAAAAATTCCCGACTAGAACGCAATAAGTCAGGGTATGTTAAATAAAAAAAATATCCCGTACCGGGGAATAACGTCATAAGTCCGTGCGGTACCGAGCAAAAACGGGCTATGTCGCGTGTTTACCTCTCTATTCGGCAGCGTTGTACTTGCTGTTTTAAAAGCCTTTGTGTCATTTTGTGTCTAATACCAATTTCGGCCGCAAAATTTGCCAATTTGCAAAGTCCTGTGGAAAAAAAGCTCATGATTATTTTACCTCAGTGGTGCATAATTAACTGGGAATATGGAAAAATTCTTACCTATAAAAAAAACTTTTATAGTAAACAAAAAAAGAATCTAGCTTATATTCTTACACTAATCGAACTATTAAGTTTTCATTTTGGGTGATCAGATTCATGTGAGAATACCAAAGATTATTTTTAGGTTCAGTTTTGTTTTACTTTATTAGCTATATTAGCATAACGCTGGATGTTGAGTGAAATAAGCACACATCACAAAAGCAAATTGTTATTAATTCAGGGGAAAAACCTCACGAGCAGTTATCAATAAATAATTTTTTAAAATGCTTGCAGTTTATAATCTACAGATCTCAGATAGTTGAAAAACATATTGGTAAAAAGAAAATTTTTAAAATTTAAAATTGCTTTTTCTCGAAATCATAAAATTTAACTTACCCCGTTTTCCCCTATACCCTTCAAATAATGTTTAGGGTGTCACATTTGAAAAACGGATTTTTTTTTCTATCTTTAATAACAACTTAGATATAGTAGAGGTGTATTGAAATCGTTAAAATGTGAAAAAACACCTTGCATCTTTAAGATAAATCAAATTAGCCGCAATTTTTTTTACCGTTGCAGTTGATCCGCTCTACCTCACATAATATCACAAAAATCCATTGAAAGAGCGCCAACCGGTACAAGTTTCCTGTAAATAAAAGTTTTAAAAGTATACTTAGTTTTTTTTTAAATAAAATATTAAAAAAAAACCCGTAAGTTTATTTCGTCTCCTAAAGTAAAATTTATGGTAGGTCTGTATGTTATTTAAACTCTGTTGGTCACGTAGAAAAAATCTACTTACATGTTTAAGTTTGAGGTAAAAAATAAATAAAAATATAAATTAAGACAAATAAAAACAATTCGTCCATATCAGGGGATATCGCCTAATTAAAATACTGTTTTTTAAAACAATAAGTCAACAAATGCTTAATGATGCCGCCGAGGTCTTACAAATCATACGACAAAATAAAACAAATCAGATCCAGATTACATCTTTGTGTCCTTTCTAAAGCAGAAACTCTTTAGCGGTCCCACAGATTTCCCCGGGGGGCGACCCTCAGCATAAGCTGCCCCCCGAGATCCATCCATCAATTAGAGCTTCCATGCGACAGGCTACCGCTTTCTCGGCGATCTGTCACCGGCACAGACTCACAACCCGACCGCATATCAGGAACTGTGCCCTGCTAATTATCAATGCAAGTTAAATGTGTGGCCCATCACCGTATAACTTTTGCTATTGTGCCACACAGTAAATGTGTTTTAACGAATTGGATAGCTTAAATAAATTGTTTTGATAAACGTCGTACTTTCCAGTTAAAAACAGGGTATAGCATTGTCGCTGTCAAATATAATGATAATTATGAAGAGATAACAAATAACGAGTGGTATTTAATGAACATATAATACCTGTCAAGCCTAATAGTCTAGTCGAGAAGGTTGTTTCCTGAAGTTTGCAATCGAAGCGGAATGCAAATCAGAAAAAGGCCTTTTAAGGATTTTTTCTGCCCATAAAAATTGCAATTGTTATTAACAAAACCATAAGAGATATCGGAAATTGCATAAAAGATCCCTGAAGAGAAGGAAATTTTCAATATATATATATATATATATATATATATATATATATATATATATATATATATATATATATATATATATATATATATATATATATATATATATCAAAACCAGAGTAGTGGGGAGGGAGTCTTTTTGAATTATTGAAAAAGGATTGGTGGCCTGGATTTAAAAATTTGAAAACTCCTTTTTCTGTTTTTTCAAGCTTTTCGAGAGTTTATTATTTTCTCTCCCCTTCCTCAAGGACTACCTAAAAGCAAAGTTTTTACAATTAGAAAACTAACCTAAAACTTTAAAAAGATTGAACTCACCAAAGTGGGTTGCTATGCGAAAAACAGCAGTATCCATGCGGATAATCAAGATTTATCTCCACATTTGTTCTATGAACTACATCTTTAAGAAAAATTAAATTAAAACTTAAAAGAAATAAACCGATATGGGAACACGCGGAAAAACGCGGTTAAAAGTTCTGACAGAAGTGACAGAATGTTTTACTTATTATTTATTTATTACAAAAGACTATTCCTCAGAAATGGTCCATATAAACCTTGAATCCAACGTTCTTAATAAAAAAAAAGTGACATCTCAGATCTCAGCACGGTTTACAGTTATTTATTACGGTTAGAACAAGAAAAATATCGTAGCTTAATTCGACTGTCCAGCTCCTGACGACTAATTCTTTCTAAGAATCTCAATAATTTGTTTCCTGGGACATTTGTGAGATTAGCCTTCCTCTCCTTTTCCTCTGTGAAGTCATTTTCTCACCTATTTTCTTCTAAAATTAAAAGTCATAGACCAAAAAAGTCTAACCACCAATAAAATAAAATGGCAGGAGGCGCTGGGTGTTTCACCGTTTTCCACATGTCTTTGCATACATTTAACAGTAATTACTTACAAATAAAAATAAAAATAATATAAAATTAATTTACTAAGTCAGGTAATGCACAAGATTCGATGAACAGTTGTTGCTAAATTATTATATGGATCCTGCGCTGTAGAAATAAACAAGATATGTCTCTTTCTTTTCTTTCACAGGTTATTAATCTCGCATCCTTTTCTGAATCGAAGTTTTCTAGTTACGAATGTCGCTGATCCATTCAGACAATTTAAACATTCTGACACTTCTGTCAGAACTTTTAACCGCGTTTTTCCGCGTGTTCCCATATCGGTTTTCTTTTAAGTTTTAATTTAATTTTTCTTAAAGATGTAGTTCGCAAGACAAATATGGAGATAAATCTTGATTATCCGCATGGATACTGCTTGTTTTCACATAGCAACCCACTTTGGTGAGTTCAATCTTTTTTAAAGTTTTTAGGTTAGTTTTCTAATTGTAAAAAACTTTACTTTTAGTTAGTCCTGAGGAAGGGAGAAAATAATAAACTCTCGAAAGCTTGACAAAACAGAAAAGGGTTTTCATTACTAAATCCAGGCCACCAATCCTTTTTCAATAATTCAAAAAGACTGCATCCCCACTACTCTGGTTTTGATATTTTTTCTTAACTAGTCAGTCGCGACTACTCTCCTCTGTCTTTTCAGATATGGGGTTTTTCTCAGAAATTAAACAACAATATGGTACCGCCACTGTAGGCTTGCTTAAAACCATGGCCAGAATCTCCAGCAAACAGGCTTCTATGCGAAACAGAAAGATTTTTCTCCTAAAATGCAGACAATATGACGTTCTTCCTAATCACATCACTAATGGCACTTCTAACATCAACACTATGCTACATCACACAGAAGGAAACTTGGGAAGAAAGATTGGAAACTTCAATAACAGGTTAAGGAAAGATATCTTAAATCTAGAGATTAAGGCAACTTTCTGTGAATTAAACACACTTAAACGCAATTTTATTGATGTTAATCAACAACTCTCTAATCTTATTCCTCATCATATTATTGATGAGTTTGATAAAAGACAAAAAATTAAATACAATAAAACCTTTAATAAAATTAAAAATAACAACATCAAAAAACTTGAACAACTTAAAACTTATAATAAAAAAACTATTAAAACACAACCAAAATGGTTTAAAAATCTAACAGACATAGAATTTCCGCAGGAAATTATTGACTTAGTTTCATTGGGACCTAAATTTAGCATTTGTCCCCCCTTCAAAGAGATTAAAATCACCCATCTCCTCTCTGATTTAGAAAGAATTATAGTTAACTGTGATGACCAACAGAAAGAGTGCTTTAGGGCTCAATATACAAATGTCATAACCAATTTTATACATAAAAATCATAGTTAATAAACCCTTTCTGAATGATATTTTTAATAAAAGTAAGCATTTCCTTAAGGAACATCCTGATATCTATCTACTTCGTAGTGATAAGGGCAACACCACAGTTGCAATGTGCAAGAATGATTACATTCAAAAAAGTCAAGAATTACTGGACGACAACAATTATTATAAAAAACTTAATAGTAACCCGACTTGTACCTTGCAACAAAAGGCGAACAAAATTGTAAAAAATTTGAGGGAGCAGGGTGTCATTGATGAGGAATTGGCGTCGAAATTAAATATTTATAATTCTGTCACACCGAGGTTTTACACTTTACCTAAAATACATAAACCCACACTATCAATGAGGCCTATTGTTTCTTCAATTAATAGCCCTAATAGTTCCTTAGCTAAATTTCTTACAGACATTCTTACTGAAGCTTACAATACCAACAATGATTATTATATTAGGGACTCTTTTTCATTTAGTCAGTTTATAAACAATTTTCAATTACCAAACGATTATGTTTTGGTCAGTTTTGATGTAGTTTCTCTATTTACAAACCTATCATTACAATCGATTATTTTAAGTATACAAAATCATTGGGAAGAAATTGCACAATATTGTAATTTAACTCTTGATCAATTTGAAAATATTTTAACATTTATTTTTGACTCAAATATTTTAATCTTTAATGGTTCATACTATAAACAAATTTTGGAAAATCTCCGATGGGTTCAAAAAATCTCTCCAATTCTGGTCAACTATGTGCTTGATGATTTGGTTAAGGATTGTCTGCAACATATGCCTTTCCACATTCCATTTTTAAAGAGGTATGTCGATAACTTACTTTTAGGAGTACCAAAAGGCAGAATAGAGATAGCTCTTGAATTGTTTAACACATTCGATCCACATGTGCAGTTTACTGTGGAGGAAGAGACAGACAATTCTGTCCCCTTCTTAGACATGTTGGTAACTAGGAATCAAGATAACACCCTATGCACTAAATGGTACCGAAAACCTTATTGTTCCAATCGGTTTATTAGCTATTTCTCCTACCATCCGATTAGAACTAAAATAAACCTCATCCTAGAAATGAAAAATAGAGCAGTAAAACTAACTCACCCTCAATACAGGGATAGAGCTCTAAAACAACTTAAAGGCATTTTGTTAGAGAATTCTTACCCAGAAAAACTTATTAACAAATTTCTCTTTAGTACGCAATATACAATACCAGAAAACATTATATAGACAGACCTTCACAACCATTAACTCTATCTTCCTATATAAGTAACTCAAACAATACTAATAACAGCAATTTAAACGTAAATAACTCACAAACACAACTGTATTTCTTTCTTTACCATATATTGAAACATTAACAGATAAATTAACCAACATTTTTAAACATTCAGATGTGAAGATAGCGAAAAGACAACTCAAAACTGTTTCTCAGATTTTACTCTAAAAAAAAAAAAACTAAATCTCCCTAAAAGATGATGAAAGATTCGGCATTGTATATAAAATACCATGTAAAAATTGTAACAAGTCATATGTGTTGGACAGACATCTAGAAATTCTAAAAGGCCGCATCACTTCCCCACAAAAGTGATTGTAGGCGAGGAGTTCATTCATGTGCCTTAGCGGAGCATGTTTTGGATGATGATCACCAAATTGGACTGGGGAGCATACTGAGATCTTAGAAAATGTCAATTCATATTACAAAAGACTATTCCTAGAAATGGTCCATATAAACCTTGAATCCAACGTTCTTAATAAAAAAAGTGACATCTCAGATCTCAAGTTCAATATTACGGTTAGAACAAGAAAAATATCGTAGCTTAATTGACTGTCCAGCTCCTGACGACTAATTCTTTCTAAGAATCTCAATAATTTGTTTCCTGGACATTTGGGAGACGGTGTTTCCTCTCCTTTTCCTCTCTGTGAAATCATTTTCATACCTATTTTCTTCTAAAAATTAAAAGTCATAGACCAAAAAAAAGTCTAACCACCAATAAAATTAAAATGGCAGGAGGCGCTGGGTGTTTCAATTTGTTTTCCACGTGTCTTGGCATACATTTAACAGTAATTACTTAAAAAAATAAAAATAATATAAAATTAATTTTACTAAGTCAGGTAATGCACAAGATTCGATGAACAGTTGTTGCTAAATTATTATATGGATCCTGCGCTGTAGAAATAAACAAGATATGTCTCTTTCTTTCACACGTTATTAATCTCGCATCCTTTTCTGAATCGAAGTTTTCTAGTTACGAATGTCGCTGATCCATTCAGACAATTTAAACATTCTATCACTTCTGTCAGAACTTTTAACCGCGTTTTCCGCGTGTTCCCATATCGGTTTTCTTTTAAGTTTTAATTTAATTTTTCTTAAAGATGTAGTTCGCAAGACAAATATGGAGATACATCTTGATTATCAGCATGGATACTGGTTCTTTTCACATAGCAACCCACTTTGGTGAGTTCACCTTTTAAAAGTTTTTAGGTTAGTTTTCTAATTGTAAAAAACTTTACTTTTAGTTAGTCCTGAGGAAGGGAGAAAATAATAACTCTCGAAAGCTTGACAAAACAGAAAAGGGTTTCATTACTAAATCCAGGCCACCAATCCTTTTTCAATAATTCAAAAAAGACTGCATCCCCACTACTCTCCTCTATATATATATATATATATATATATATATATATATATATATATATATATATATATATATATATATATATATATATATATGTATATATATGGTTACATGAGATAGAAGACTTAACATATTAAAACTTACCGCTAACATGTTAATAGAAAATGAGTAATGCCACAGAAGAGAACTTTCATAATACAAATTAAAAATTTTTAAGAAAACTTTTAAAAACTTTACACATAATTAAAACACAGACAACATAAGATTGATTGTGGAAGAGAGAAGATTCGTTAATGTGTAGAAGAAACAGCATGGATGCCAGCACTGAGCCCTGGGGCACCCAGCATTAATTTGGTAGAAGCTGGAAGAATGACCATCTATAGTAACTGATATACGTCGATTAGAAACGAAACTGAAAAGTCAAGAGCAAAGCTTAGGTGAAAGACCGTAAGAAGGAAGTTTGTTAAGAAGTCCATCATGCCAGACCTGATCGAAAGCCGTAGATATGTCAAGAGCAACGATCTGGGATTCACCAAGAAACTCAAGGGACTTATTCCAGCTGTGCGAGACAAAGGAAAGAAGATCAGCTGTGGATCTTCTGTGACGGAATCCATACTGTCTATCATGTAAGATCTTATGTTTTTCCAGATACTTTAAGATTTGGGAATTAATTAATTTTTCCATTACTTTGCAACAGAAAGATGAGATTTTTGCATCCTTTTTTGGTGACAGGTTGCACACGTGCAGCTTTCCAACTTTCCGGGAAAATGCCCGTGTCGTAAGAGATTCGAAAAAGGCAAGTTAGGATGGGTGCAAGCTCGGAAGCACATTTTTTTAAGACGATTGCTGGTATGCCATCCAGCCCAGACGATTTTTTAGTATTAAGAGAAAAAAGAATAAAAAGACAGAAATATTAATAAAGACATTGTATAACAAAAAATAATTTACTGAGTTTAGTAGTTTTTTTTTACAAACAAATTGATCACAATTGTGCATGAGTGTCAGATCCAAATATAGCTGATTACCCACTAGCAATATTTTCTCTATTCAATTATTATATAATATTATAAATTGTACTCACAAACGAATGCACGAAGTTAACGCACACAATGTCGCGTTCAAACTTTATAAATCTCTTGATTAAATAATCGCTTAAAAGTTAGTCTCTGGATTAAGCTATAAACTAAGGCTGGTTGTATAGTAACGAAGTTTATCTACGTGACGAAAGTTACATTGTAAATTTGAAAATTTAACTTGGTATTGTATTTAGTGTGCCATTAATTATCTTAGAAAATAAAAATAGTCAATATAAAATTAAATCTTGGTAGGACGTCTACTGTAAACTAAATATTACCGAAGACTGATAATTATAGACAAAGTTACTTAAATTTACTTAAGATCTGTAAGCTCGCTAGATATGAGTCAATGGAACATCTATACATTTTAGTTTCATATAAGGACCTGTTAATATTTTAGACGTTTAATTAAACAACAGTGTCTTGTTTTTACAAGGCGGTACTTTTGCACACTAGTGCCTTAATTATTATTTTAAAATGTTAGAAAATCGACTATTTTACCAGAACAAGATGAACGACTACTATAATAATAATAAAGTTGCAGAGTTAAATGTTTACTCGCCTTGCTTCAAGAGAAGTACTGCACCTGCCTAAAAATTCTTATTTTAAGATTTCTACATACCTTGCACATTTTGGGATTCCTAAACTACGAAAAACATGGTTTCCCACTTCCGTCTTACTTTTGGTTTATCTGTATGTTGGCGCCGTCACTCTTAAAAAGGATGGAGTTTTAATTTTAAATTGGGTGTATGTGAGGGGACGGCAAGTGGCCTATTATTTTTGAGCGATGTCTGTTAACGGGAAGGGGGTCTGAGTGGTAAAGTAAAAAAATTATATAAGATTTAAATAACTTAAGCAAACTTTAAAATAATTTGGTATATACCTATAACGGCTTTAAAAAGCACAACAAGAAGAAAATATCAAACAACATAGGATTGTTATTTTCAAGGTTTTTGGGTTCAATAAATTTTAAAATTAAAATATTTCTTAATAATATTTCATCGTATTCAAAACAAAAAGTACCTCCAAGCTCTTTATTATGCCTATTTAAAAAATAACTTGGTCGAAATCGGTAAAAATATATTTATAGTAGGTTTTTCGCCTCTTCAACAATTATTTAAATAAATTTAAGGGCAAATTTTTTATTTCTTTTAAAAATTAGTTTTTTTTTACTGTAGAACTTAAAAATGTTAATGTTTATACTACAATTTGAGTATATAATAAATATCTATTGTATTTTCGTGTAAACATAGGTGACTGAAGTACAAATGTGATAAATTGAAACAAATAGTAATTTTGAGAATGGAAAGTTGCACAACAAGCTGTTAAATTCTGTTCGTTAAAGTTTTCATTTATCAAACCATTTAAATGAGTGCACATCGCAGTTAGGGAGCCATCCAGTTAAATTTGTGTTTTCATAACTTGCAATTTTTATTCGAAGCAAGAATTGTAAACTGTTTATTTCAATATAATTTAGAAGCTTCGTTATTTAAAGATATAATATGCAATACACATATAAACTTATTTTCTGATTTTTTTTAAATATATATTTTTTGTTTTTTTAATGTTCCGATTATGGATCAAGAAAAAGGTATCAATGATACTTGGACTTTTATTGTTTTTATTGGTTAATTGATACACCACTTTTTGGTTAGTGATCTATAACTGTTTTGAGTGATAACTAGGAACTACTCTTGAGGCTATATAGTATTTGTTCTTTATCAAAGCTTGACCGTTTTCTTGCGGTTCAGCAACGGCTGTCAAATATTCGGAAGTTCAATACTAGTTTTGATTTCGAGCATTATATGAGGTGTTGTTTTGACCATGCATGTTCGGCAACCCCCGGCCTTGACATTTTACCTCGTTTTGTATGTTTCTTGTGCTCGGTGTTTTGCCATTCGTGGGTGCATTTATAGAACTGGTAATTAGTCCTAAACTCGAAGGAGGAAAAAACCTAAATTCCACTCTAACTTTTCTTGGCTCACTAGTTAAACGACATAATGGACACATACAAACCTCTATATACACGAAACCCACTTACACCGGACAATATTTACATCAAAATTCTAATCATTCTAACGAAACGAAACAAGGAGTTTCACATACTCTGTATAACCGTGTAGTCAGTCACCTTATGTAACTGTAAGGGAGCTCTGCAAGCGAAAATTACTTATATAATTGGGGATCTTAGGCAAAACGGAAACAACAAAGCCTAATTAAGAAAACAATTGACAAATACCAAAATAAGACAAAAAAACTTCAACTTAAACAAAACTCAACAAGACTAAACTTTTATGACAATTTCCTATATTAAAGAAACTTTTGAAAAGATCAGCAGAACCGCAAACAAGTATAATATTCAAAAGGGATTTAAATCCTAAACCATTCTAAGAAGTATTCTTACTAAGACGAGAGCTCAAATAAAGAATTAAAATAATAATAATAATAGTTACAATACCATATTAAATTAATTACAAATATTATGAGAAATATTAGGACAGATCAGTTAAATTAAATTTCAAAAATAACAATTGAAATTGTCTAGTGTCTACAGCTCTACTGGATATAATTCAACGCTTTAAAATCCTAGTAACTATCAAAAATAAAATGGTAAAAGGGCCAGTATATAGTCTATAATAAACCCCGAGGATTAAAATTACACAGCTGAATATAAGTACTACTCAAATGTTTTTTAGAACCGTTGTTTAATCACAGATTTCAAATACTTAAATTTGCGTATGTACATACAAGCATTTCTATGGAGAAAATAACATAAAAATTTAAGTATTAACTAAACAAAAAAAAAATAAGTAAAACCTGTTCCAAAAGCACCGGCTGATCTATGCAGGTCACAACATAGCATCTAAACACCATAAGTTCTGCTTAAAATTTAATGAAAAACTGACTAACTATAAAAAAATTACCTTAATTTTAATTTGTTTATTAGATGTTTTACTTATAACATAAATATTTGGTAACTTATATTTTGCTTAAAATTCAATAAATAAACTGACAAACAATAAAAAGTTACTACTTTTTTTTCTATAAGATATTTTACTTATAAAATTAATGTATGACAACTTATAACATATACACTTTATATGTATCCCAAATTAGACTCTTATTACAAGTCTTAGCATTCTCCACTCCCACCATAAACCTACCACCTCCTGAGCATACACGAGCTGTAGAGGACATGCCCATCTTTTAGGACTTCTGCTTTGCTAAATTAAACACTATAGTTCTTCCCCTTATCCCTCCCAATAGAGGGGCATGAAGGGCTACTCTCATACATCCCTTGACAGTTTACCTAGAGAAGCCCCGAACTTCCCACTTAGTTGGACCCTTTATCTATCGTGAGTTTAAACTGAGACACTTGTTGTCTGCAGATGTCTTCCCTGTCCCTTACGCTACGTACTTAAGTACGTAAGTACTTGATCTTTGTCGCCTTTGTCGGCGTGTATCAAAATTTAAAAAGAAACACAATTTATCACTAAAATGCGCTTGTAATTGGATCCAATGTTAGTATTAGTTTAAAATAAAATAGTTTATAACTATTTATTTTAAACTAATTTATACATTTCCATATTAATCCGCTATAGTAAAAAGTTTATTATTATTAAACAAAATACCTTTATCAATTCCTTTTATTACCTTATAATTTACACAGAAGTATTGTATACAATAACTTTAATATCAAAAATTTGCGTGTAACTCGACTCCTAATTAAGATGTTCGAACTAACGTAGAGATTGAATAATATCGACAGAGGGAAATTTGATATAAGTACTTAATATCAACCGGCACTTAGCGATAATTATTGCGGGTTGCCTAAATATAGGCGGTAGGGCGGAGAGAGCAAAGTTCGCGGCTTAAGTTTGGCACAAGTTTTGCTGTTTGGGTCGTAAAAGGTCGAAAGGGATAAGTCCCGGGGCGCGTTGCGTGTAAGTGTGTATATAGGTATCTAATGTCTAAACTTCTATTTGGTTAGAGAGGATCTTGTATCAATTAAAATATGTATTGAATTTATTTAAAATATCAAAGCACATACTGGATTGTATTAATGGCTCATGATAATGAAGAAAGTAATATAAACCTTAATAAAATAACACATCTCTTTACCCGAAGGCCCCTATCCACTGGAAATTGTTTTAGTCCATATACAGTGTGTCCAAGATAAGACTGAACAGCCTGGGAATCTCAAAAATGGGCAAAGTTGCGAATTGGGGAGCTCAATAATATACTGTGGTAAAATTAAGGTTATATTTTGTACTTCCAGAAATATAGCGGAAAAATTTAAATTTTCGATTTTGGTTTTTATTTTTTTACGAGCTTATTTTAAAAGTAAATCTAATAATACATTCTCTTTGAAACTTTTTGCGCTTTATCTATTGGTGAAGTCGAAAATTTCTTATGACGTCTCGTTTTCGCTAAACCATCATCAACTTAATTTTTTTAAATACGGACCTTGATTGTTTATTGCATTTTTTTAAGGCAGACATAATCCTGATTACAATGATGTATAACACTTGATATTTTTCTGTTAAATAAATATATTTTTCATAAGAGACAATGAGTTAGACAAGAAACGCACATGATTTCTTATAGGGGCGTTCCATATTTGTTAAGTAAATGTTAAGTGTTATACATTTTTGTAAATGGAATAATATGGGGTTTAAAAAAATTAAATATAAAATCCAGGATCGTATTTAAAAAAATTAAGTTGATGATGGTTTAACAAAAACGAAACGTCGTAAGAAGTTTTTAACTTCATCAAGACATAAAGCGCAAAAAGTTCCAAAGAGAATTTATTTTTGGAATTTTTCTAACTTTTAAAATAAACTAGTAAAAAAATAAAAGCTAAAATGGAATATTTCAGTTTTTTCGCCATATTTCCGGAAGTACGAAATAAAACTTTAATTTTTTAACGGTATATTATGAAGCTTCCCAATACTCAACTTTGCTAAATTTAAACTAATCACCTATCTTACCGTTTCGAAGATTCTTATGCTGTTTATTCTTATCTTGGACACTCTGTATATTTACCATCGTTAAAATACATACTAAAAGTAAGAAATTGCGTGCACTACCAAAAATGCAGGGTCCAGGTTCGTCGATAGCAAGAAGGTTTGACAATGATGGGAACTCCGAGCTCGTATACCAAACCTAGCTTGAATTTTTATACGAATAAGAATAATAAAAAATATGAAAAAAATCACCATAGTTATAATTTCGTATTGTAAAGTTGTCAAAAATAATGTCATTGTAAAAACTTATATCCAATATAACTTTATTCTTGACATTGAGGGGTTGTAAATTTAAGCTTAATATGTAACCTTTTTTAATACAAAGTTTAAGCTAAACCTATTTTCGTAAATATACTAAGGGAAATAGAAATCCGAACACCCAGTTTAAATGGTTTTATTTTAATAAAATTTGGTGAATTTATTTATCTTACTGAAAATAACAATTGATGGAATTTGCAGCCTTATCAGTCTGAGATTTCGGTTTTTATACTGCTTTTTTAAAATTCACTAACAATCTAAAAATGGAAATTGCAGCCGCAGTAAAGATCCAAATTTGGCGGATTTCGGTTGGACATTCTTTACGATTGGTTACGATGCCTAGAGTACGGAGACCTGTACGATTTCGTGAACTTAGTGAGTTTGCGAGGGGCCGTATAGTGGGACTTCGGGAAGCTGGACTTTCTTTTCGGGAAATTGCAGTTAGAGTGCAAAGAAGTGTAGACACTGTGATTAGGTGTTGTCAGGCATGGCTTCAAGAAGGCCGTACGCGAAGAGCAAGGGGCACTGGACGCCGCCGTAGAACAACAGACCGTGAAGATCGTCGCCTAAGATTATCGGCTTTAAGGGACCGTTTCTCCACTACCAGGTTCATTGCAAATGAATGGTTTGCAGAACATGGAAGACCTATTGGCATGCGAACTGTTTACCGACGAATGAGAAGTTTTGCCTCTGAAAATTCTCTTCATTTTCATACCGACCACACTGGGTCCTCCCTTTAACTCCAGAACACCGACGTAATCGCCTTGAGTGGTGCAGAGAACGGTCACTCTCGGATCAGGAATGGAACAGTATTGTCTTTAGTGACGAGTCTCGATTTTGTTTAGGCATGCATGATTGTCGAGCCAGGGTTAGAAGGCGACGTGGTGAAAGGAGGAATCCACAGTTTTTTGTTAAAAGACATGTTCATCACACTGTTCGAGTTATGGTTTGGGGTGCTATAGCTTATGGTTCCAGGTCACCTTTAATCTTTATCAGAGGTAACATGACCGCGCAGAGTTATATCCAAGAAGTTCTAGAACCCCATCTTTTACCATATCTTGACACCCCGGCAAATCCAACTTTCCAACAAGATAATGCCCGACCACATGTTGCAAGAGTCACAATGGACTTCTTTCAACATAATGATGTCACGTTGTTACCATGGCCACCACGACTTATCCCCAATTGAACACGTGTGGGATATGATGGGTAGGAGATTGCTCAATTTGCAACGTGTTTTTCCTCCTCAGGCTCTAGGAGCACTTCGAGAGGAGTTGGTGATTGCCTGGAATGAGATACCACAGGAGGACATTGACCACCTGATCAGAAGCATGCCTAGACGCGTTGGAGAATGCGTAACACATCGGGGTGCATTCACACATTATTAAAGGTAAAAGGGCTTTAAAGTAATGCAATATTTTAATCATTTACTTATTATGCTTCATTAGGTACTTATACAAAATTTTATTAAAATAAAATCATTTAAACTATGTGTTCGGATTTCTATGTCACTTAGTATACTAATACTAGTTACTACCAAATTAAAAATATATACTATACATAATAATATAAATTTAATACAAATATTTAATAAGGTTTCTATATTCGCTGGTCAAAATCAAGAATAATCATTACAAACAAACTAAACAAAAGTCAGACGATTGAAAAAAAATAATTTCTACTAGGTTTATTCCAGTAATAAGCAAACCTTTTTTCTTCTAGTAACAGTGACCACTAATAGGACTACTTTATGTATTAAAACAGGCATTCGGTAATATCAAGAGAAGATTCCATGAATTTTATGGCATTGGGACCCAAGATAAATCCTAGTCTGCCCTGTTCAGGGTCAAAGAGGTTAAACTAAACACAATGTGTAGACTAACTGATCAAAAAATGTCCAAGTAAAAAATATTATTTAAGAAACACAACAACACTTAAAAAAGTAAATAGTTTTCCGCATAAAATAGTGCCATAAAAAGGTTCTTTTGTTACATATATCTAAAAATTAAATGACAAAAAAAAATCCAAATTTAAAATTTTCTTTTCTTCCTAATTATTTTTAAATTAAGATTAAATATTGGACTCCCAATATTTAATCTTCATTTATCTACTCGTGTTTCCTACTGTTTCCGAAAGGAAATGTCCTACAATTTATTAAACATATACTAAAATTCACCTACTCTTTTTTCAACCTTTTTAATTATTTACAAGCATTCTATAGTTAGGACGTTTTAAGTGTTATTATTATGTTTACGACCAATATTTTTACGATAGCAGGCGCTTTATGAGCTCTTAAATTATCACATTCTTATCATTTTAAAATTATTACGGATCAAAATCCTTTAATGTATAAACTGTATTTATAATCCAAAAGTTTTACATTCTTTACAACACATATACTCTAGCACGTCAATTTTATTTAAAAAAAACTGCCACTTTAAATATTATATATTAACTTGTTTTTGTACAATTTTTGCCTGACGTAGTATCTGTTTATTAAAAATTTAAATCTCTTTTAAATAATTAAAAAGTTTTGACATAAAAAAATTTAAGGACATCCAATTTGGCATTATGGCATAGAGTTCTCGCAGTTATTTACTATTTACATCTTTATTTAGCAGTTACTACATTAAGGTTCCTAAAGTAAAGTTTATAATTAAATTAAAGCGAATAAAAGGCTGTTTCTTTATAAAATAAAGAATTAGGCATAGTAGGTTTTCTAATACTAATATTTTTTTTTATTTAAAGAAAGCCGCGTAACATAAAAAAATAAAAGAGATGTATATCATACCTAATAATATTAGGTTGCATTATTTAAAAGTTTTATCGTATCTTTTTCCGGAACTCTACAATGGGTTTTTTTAACGGTATATATTGCTTAAGTAAATTTACAGTACAATAATAATTTATTTGCATCTTATATGCTTTTTGTTTAAAATAAGTGTGATGTACTAAATATAGTTAAATAATTTTAAAAAATAACACCAAAAGATTGGGAGCTCTATTTTAAATTTTAAATTAGTATTATCATCATAAAACATTATCTTAATGTTGAAAGGTTGCTTTACATATTACTTACTAGTGACAGAAAATAGATAACTTACTGGTCCATATACAGGGTACAACATAAAGGGGAATAAATTAAACATTATATTCTTTAGTCAAAAACATTTTTTTTTCATAATATAGCACTTTTGCTTTAGAAATACTTGTTTTTAGGTTACAGAGTGTTATTTTTTAAAAATCGTGTTAGTACAATAACGTTCGAACGCATAAAGATAATAGAATAAACTTTTCCAGAGCATAATTTAATGGTGCTTTTTTACAAGTAAAAAAAAGACTGTAATTTCAGTGGCGTGCGTACGGTGCGTAGGGTTAAAAAAAAATGTGGTACGCCACTAGTAACTTGTTTGATTATTTCCTCAAATTTAAATTTTGGTTTTAACCAAAATGTGTCTTTTAAGTTATCTTTGTATCTCTTGTCATTTTCTTATAATTTAGCCTTTTGTAAATACTATAAAAATATTTTCTTAAAATGTTTTCTTTCCCGGCTCTCACTTGTATTATTTAAATTTAAACGGGTCATAAAAATAAAAACCTACGAGGAAAATAACATATTAAAACTAATAAAGTTATTACCTGTTTATTTTTGGTTTTGGCTGCAATGTCTCAATCATTACCAAATTATAAATTGGGTATCATAAAAATAAATATTATAACAACGAAGAATATTGATTTTACATTAGGAGCATCCCATAGCAAATTATTTTAGAACGACTTTAATAAAATTAAAAATTTGAATTTTGCATTCACGAATGTTAAAAAGCTAGCATACTTTTAGTTGTATGATTTTTTCACATAAAGACTTATCATAAAGATTATATAATTTTAATATTAAGACATGAAACTATGACTCACGTTATTATTTTATTTATAAAATTTAGCGGAATAAATAAGTAATAAGGAAATTTTTAGTATAGGCTTACATACCCTTTTTAAAGCAACCAATAAATATTATTATTATATTTTTTTTATGTGGTAAAAAATAAGGCCAAAAATTGGTATTAAATTATTCAGAAGGCATCTTTTAAATTTTACGTCTCTTCTAAGAGCGATAGATTTACGACGACAGACGGCGTGTATGCTTTTAATATAACATTGTTGTCGTTTTGCCAGCGATCCGGATTAAAGGGCCTTGCTTGCCGAGATCTTATCCTGGTTGTCACCTAAACTGCAAATCCCCGGCCCAGATTAAGGCGCTTTATTGAATCTTGGAGGGTCAAACGAAGTGCGGTTATAAATCTTAGGAGGCTGTTGTAAATCGTCGCAGCTTATTTACCTACATTGTTGAGGATTTAATATTTAATGGAATATGGTTATGTATTTTAAACAAAGTGTTTGTTTAGGTTAGATAAATCCGAAAATCATAAAACAGATAAATACAATTTATCAAATCAATTTAAGTAAGCCCCACATTTGCAATTTAAAAATATTATAAAGTGATAGCAAAAAAAGGAAATTGACGTAAATTACAATTTAAACTAAAGATTAAAGCTAAACTTAAAGTACCAAAATAATTAATATTTATTAGAAAGTAAAATGAGACCGCAATGATATTTGAAAAAAAGGAATTAAATTAATTAGTAGCGATTTAAATCGTAGCAACGTAACCTTTTAAAATCATAAATTAAAAAAAAAAAAAACTTATAATTAATCTTTAAGCAATGAAAATAATGTTTTTCTGCAGCCATACCGAAAACAAAACTTTCGGTATAATTTATTAAATTGAAAGTGCCACTTTATACAAATGGTACAGGAAGAAACCATTTTCGGGACGATTTTTTTTACTTTTGTAACGATTTTTTTACTTTCGGAACGATTTTGGGTATCTACCTAGGCGGCCTTGGCAACAATATACACTATTTTTATTATGACAGCGCTTGTCATATAAGATTTGGGAGTATTTTTGCTTTTTCATTTCAAAAAATTAAAATCAATAGTGAAAGTGAAGCCGAAATAATTCCACCTGAGATTAGTAAAGCAAGCAAACGGCACTTATGAATTATTGCCGCTAAAGTCAAAAGAGAGGTATGAATTGGTCTACAATTTATTTCAAAAATGGAGCAATTATAAAAAGTGCATACTATAAATCAGTGTTTCTCAAAGTGGGCGATAACGCCCCCTTGTGGGCGCTGGAGGCCGATAGGGGGGCGGTGAGCGACCCAGAAAAAATTGGAGGGCGCTAATGTGATTTTGGGGGGCGATGGATGATTTGTAACTTCAGCTACTTTATATTTTAAAATTTACTGAAATTAAAATCCTTCTACTACACAACATTCATTTACTAGTTCATATTTTTATCCTATCTTATTGTATAAATATAAATTAAAAGTATATTAAATATTTAATATTTTTAATGCGTTCACAACGCTATTTATATCTTAAGATATTTAGTAATAGGTATCAAACACTGAAAGATATTCGTGTCTTCAATTGTCGCAGGTGATGTGCCCATCTCCGAAGACACGTGTTAAAATTATGTATATATTGTTGCGGCTAAGCAGAACACTTGCCGAACGCGGGATTTTTTTATGTACCTAATCTAGTAAAAATAAAGGAAAATTAAAATTAAAATTAGATGGTTCAATTATAATTCACGTTTGGCGCGAACAAATATTGTACGATTTATTTGTGCAATCCTGTATTTTAGTCCGTCAACGTTCGTCGGATCGTGTTTAGTGCAGGTGCCCAAATACACAGCCGCGGCTTGCGACCGTCCGGCGACTGACGTGACTAGAAATATGTCGTTCGCGAACGATTCGTTTAAAAAGAACGAATCAGTGCACTGATTTGAATAAATTAATTTCCTGTTGTCAATAGGTTCGAATCGTTTTTGAGCCACTTGCTCAATCGCTCTGCGATGAATAACGAACCTAGTTTGGATGATTCGTTTCGTTCATAAGGTCACTAAGGCAAAATCGGACTTAAACTCAAAGATTCGGTAATTCGGTATTTTATGACGACAATCGGTCGTTTTTGTGCTACGACCTGGCAAGTGGCGAGCGGTCTGTTATATTTCGATTTTGCTCACATTACCAGAGGTGTATTAGGCAAACAATTTATGCGTATTGTCGGTTCGAGTCAGTTTTGGCTACTAAAAGAACTTTTTTTATTTGTTTTAACTATTCTTTTGAACAAAGACTTAATTTGGAGGTACATTTCTAGGTTTTTATTAATTATAAAATTTTATTTCAAATATATTTTTTCAAATAATAATTATATCAAAATGAAATAAATGTAAATAATTTCTTTATTTAAGATAACTATCAATTTTTTTGTGAAATTCAAAACCGACCGAGTCCAACTGGGATCATAATAAAGTGAATCGGTTGCGAACGAATATTTTGAAGTGAATAAATCAAATGAATCGATTCAGTAAAAAGATGCGAACTTCCCACTCTCTCTAGACGTGACGTTCCCGCCACATGCACGCATCACGCACTCGCTCGCCCTCCCGCCACTCCGCCCGCTACCCCGATACTCTTAATACTGTAAAGTTGATTTATCATTGCTTAATGTTGATTATTGTTAATTTTGAATAAAAGATACTCTTAATATTGTAAAGTTGCATTAATAGTGCTCTCTCTGGTAAGGAAAGTGTCATTTAGAATATAGGTTTAATTAAACTCCAGGCACACTAATATGTTATTCAGATTTTTAAGGTGAAAAAAGAAATGGGGGGCGCTACAACATAACTGATTTTCAAAGTGGGCGTTAGACGGAATTAGTTTGGGAACCTCTCTGCTATAAAATGAAGAAGTCATTCTGCATAATTTAATGGAAAAAATCTAAATTTAAAGCGCTCGAGTCTCTGGAGTAAACTACTACTGCTTTTAATACATAATTGAACATTAAAAATAATATAGATATTAATCCGCTAATTGTAATTATTATTGCTTTCTTGAAGGAAAATCCTTCCGTTGTACAAACTAAAAAAATCAAGAGTATTGAATAAAGAAGTAGTTAAATTATTATCAGAAGGTGAAGATAATTTTTACCTAGTAACAAAAGTAATATAATTAAATCGTAATTTCTCTTCTTCCTTTTGATTAATTTTTATGCATATTTTTGGTTGCATTGATCATTGGTCTAACAGGTGCTTGTCGTCGTGAAGAGTTGGGTGTAAAATGAGTTTAGATGATATAGAAGATAAGATAAATATGTTAGTGATTAAAATTCCCAATTCTAAAACCAATATAGAAAGAACCTTTGTCGTCATTGGAGAAAATAACATTTCTTTATACAGGAAATATATGTCCTAACGTCCAGCAAACACACCACATCGTAGAATATTTGTATAATACAAAAACGGAAAATGTACTACACAACATAATGATATTCATACTTTTGGTAATATCGACTGCCAAATTGTTAAATTTCTTAAATTACCGCAATCAAAAAAAAGAATACACAGGCACTGTTTACGAAGAAGCTCAGCTGCTTTATTAGCTGATGGTGGTAGTATAACCCATTTTTGAAGAGACACGGAGGCTGTAGAATCAACCAGTGTAGCAGAGGGATACGTCAAAAATTCTTTGAGAAATAAAATTCACATAGCATCATAGATTAAAAAGGACCGTAACAAAATTAATATTTCAAAAACTAGTACAAATACTGATACATCTAATAATAATAATTCTGCATAAAAGCACTTAGCAGCTTCATAACTGTTATAAAATTCAGTATGACAATGACATGCCACAATAATACGTCTAGTAAAACTAAATAATTTTATTTTTTAAAAACTACTGGTACGTAAAAACTGCATTTAATCCCAATTGTAATTTTAATGTTGTTTTAATTTCCTGTACTCTTTTACAAGGATTTGGAGCTAACTTCTTAGAGTTTATTTTCTTAAAATAAGAAACTAACCGGAAAGCAATTCCTATTTATTACCCAAAGGGCATATTCTCAGCCAATATTTAAATTCGACCGCATCTTTGGATTCACTTTCCCGCACGGTATCCGCTGAGGTTCCTGCAGATACCAAAATGTGCATCCATACGGCAGTCAACAAGGGACCTCGTATTACAGACAATTTAGTGGCCTCTGCCTTGTAAGCTCTCGTCCTCTACGGACCATAAGTCAACGAATATATGGTCCTGTTCTCTGCTTAAGTAAATGTATGTTAGAAGAACGTCTTATTAAACACAAATAATATCTCAGTACATTCAGATTTCTATTTCGCTGTTATTTTTACTAAATTTAAGAAATATATAATAGAGTAGCAAAGAACTTTGTTTTGATCTACTTTTATGTTGTAGATTTACAGTGGAATTACTGTACGTTCGCTAAGTAAACTTGCAGAGGCAAGTCACTAGTTGCAGATGTAACTTTAATAACCTCTATTACAAAATTAATTTTCTACGTATGTGCAGCCCTAAGTTGTCTGTAAATTTTCAGATGCTTGAGAGGTGCTGCAATTAGTGTGCAAAGGTGTTGTCAAAAAGTTGACACATTTTTTTTTTTCTTATAAAAAAAGGAGGAGATATGGACATCGGGTTTATTAGTGATATTAGACTATTCCTTTCTATTACTTAAAGCAGTAAAATTCAACTGAATGATCAATTTGACATTACGCGAGCACCAGAAGCGCATAACTTTAGCCGCCAATCAAGAAGATAAATAAGATAAAAGTTAAATCCTGGAAAAAAAGAAGAAATTTTGTATGGTGCAGGCATCGATGATTAGATATTGGTTTTTTTTTTCGATAAAAAAAACTTTAAACGCCTTTATCTCGAAAGTATGATTTTTGACCTTACGTTCTTATGAAATTTTAACCAGATAACCCTTAAATATATGAGTTCGATTCGACCTACAATCATCTCCAAATTTTTTTATAGCAAAAACCACAAAAAAAATGTTTTAATTTTTTTTTCTAAAAAAGTTCACCATTTTGTTAATTATATATAAAAGTTAATAATTGTAGCTCGAATCGAACCCACTGTTACACTTAATCTAACGCGACTAATTTTTTTTAATATCAGATGATTCGTTCCAGAGATATGGACAACGTAACTCACAAGTCAAGTTTTTGAAGCGTTACCATTACGTATAATTGCTATGTATACAAACTTTTTAAATTATAAAAAAAAATTCTAGCAGTTTAAAAGTGTGTTTATTAAAGACAACACCATTTTTATTATTAACTTTAATAGAAGCTTGAAAAAAAAATGGTGAAAATACCGTTTTTTAAGAGCGCGCCGAGTAGACTTACCCTTTAAGAGATAATTTATAATTTTTTTTTTATGTATATGTTATAGTCAATCCTCGAAGCTCCGGCGTTCCTAGGTTTGACTAGTCAAACCTCTGACATGAAGTCCTAGTCAAAGCCCAAACAAATTAAGTTTGACCAGTCAAACTTCAATTAGGTATTAGAAAGTCTTAGTTTGTTAAATTAGATGTAATAAACCAATTTTTTTTATTTTAATATTTATTGTTGTTATATTGTCATAGTTAAAATAAAAAAAATTAGTCTTTATTCAAACATGGTAAGGCATTATGACATTTAGAATTGCACAATACGTCAGATCTCTTACATTTACAACTAACCACAACTAACCACAACTAATCAAAACCAACCACAACTAACCGCAAGTATAAACTTATTTAAACGTGTTACAAGTACAGTCGACGTTTGACCGAGTCTGCCAGTCGCTTCTAGAATCGCCTAGGCAAACCCCAAAACAGATGATTTTACTTTCGACGTTTGACTAAAAAGTTAGGAATTTCTAGGTTTGACTAAAAAAACTTTAGTCAAAGGCCGAAATTGAAATTTATTTCGGGATTAGCCCGAAGGCTTTGGTCAAACCTAGGATAAACCAGTCATTCTGCGAAGAGACTGCATATCGATCTTTGACTATGACATATATGCTGGTGAATTAATAGACTCTAATTTACTACAACAAAATAGTCCTTTTTTGTTAGATGGCTTTGTCTTTTAAGGTAAACCAGCGATAATATATTTTTTTTAAGTAAATATAGCGGATTTGCACATTCTTTTTGGAATAGGTGGCACTCTTTCAGCTGAGGTGCATTTGTAGATGTATTGTTATTTCACTGTAAATCTAAAAAAAGGTAGCGATTAACTGTTTGGCTACAACAAGAAAACGCAAAGATTCTAGTAAAGAAATTTTGGTATCATATATATCTGTAACATTTCAGTTCGTATACTAAATGAATACCCTAGGTTGGTCAATACTGGGAACATGGTGGCCAAATTAAACAAAACCTATTATAAAAAAAACCTAGTAAAACATTTTATAATAAATTATGTAAGTAGTTGAGCATACGTTAATGAATTTTTGGAAACTAAAAATAGAAAAATGTTCATATTTGAGTACTATACACGTACAGTAATCACCTTAAACACAACTAGAGCTGTCAAAGTACTCCTAAATAGTACTTTAAATGGAAGTAAAAATACTTCGTAAAATGTACTTGCTTTTCCAAGTAAACTCAAAAAATACTTGAAGTACCACCCAAGTATTTTACTTGAAGTAAAACAAAGTACTTGAAGTAAACCAAAGTAACTGAAGTAAATAAAAATATTGAAAATTAAAGTGGTTTTACTTTAATAACATCAAGTTAAATGATGGTCTTAAGTGTATTAACGCAAAAAAAATGTATACTTTGATAATTAACGATTTAGCTTACCTGCAAAGTCTGTTATTGTGATGTTTGAATTGAGAATGTTAGCAAAGTAATTTTTTTGAAAAAATTTTTGGGTTCTAAAGGCCCAATATAATTTTTTAATTTGATCCGAATGCATTTTTTATTTTATCATTTGAAACCTTATAACCTTTTAATAAATCATAATTTTTCTTATTTCTTTCACAACAATCGAATGTTAAGCTAATGCACGTAGCCTAAAGTCATAAACCTTTAAGTATTATAAGTGTTAATTAAAACAACTTGGTTTCGTACTAAAAAAAAATAAAGCTGGATAATAATTGTAATATAAAATTTTAAATACAGGTATCTTTAAATGGAATTAGAAAAAAATTAAAAAATAAATCCAAAAATTTTTAAACTAGTATTTA
>JAHBCN010006306.1:0-49763 GCA_019359885.1 Listronotus oregonensis | reverse complement strand
TTTTTTGTAAAATGTTTTTTTTGAGATATTCGGATCGAAAATCATTTTTTCGTCGATAAAATCAACGTTTTTAATCGGTTTTGGTTACCGAAAGTAGCATTTTATCAACAAAACTGAAAATAACAAAATTGTAGCCTTTAAAAACCTTTAAAAATTTTTTTTGTAATTGCTGTGGGACCAATAAAAACCCAAAGTTGTGGTTTTTTAAAAGGGTTTGGGTTTCAAAAAAATAATACTCATTTTTCAAAAAAAATAAATCAATTTTTAACTTTCAAAGATTTTTTTTTTTTAAAGGTATGTATCATAAAAATTGAGTGAGTTATGATTAAAATAAAGTTTGACCAAAATTTTTGAGTGCAAAAATCTTCGAAAACAACCCCCTTACTACACCCTAATTAAAATGAGTCTTAGCCTTTTTTTAATCGATTAAAATTGATTAATTTTTAAAAAAAAATGGAGCTGCAAGTGAAAGTCAAATTTCAGAATTTTAATAAAAAATTACCTTTTTTTCAAAATAACTTAAAAACTACGGAAGATACGTAAAAATTACTGGTATATCAAATTGTAGCTTTTTAAATTACAAATATTTTGCTTTTTTAAAATTTACTGTATAACGAAAATTTAAAGTGAGATATAAACTTTAAAACAGGTGAAAGGGCAATACCTTTTTCACCCCTTTTAAATTCCCCTTTAAAAAAGTGGGTTTTAAAATTTTAATTTAATAGGACCTTATAGCTCTTAAAAAAAAACAACAAAATTGTTTTAAAGTTTTTTTATCAGAAAAACAAAGGGTTTTATGTTAAAAAAATTTTTTTTGGAACTTTTTTAAAAGCATTGATGTTTTTTAAAAATCCCGATTTTTCTATTTTTGGTTTTAATTTTGAAGGGGTAAATTTTTAAGGTTAAAAAATTCAAAAAAAAATTTTGTAATACTTTGAGCTTCAGATTTTTTTTTTAAAACTCTGTGACAATGGTTAATTTTTTTTTAGGTGAACAATTTTTTTAATAAATCATAAAAGGGTTGTTTTAAAAGGGTTGAAATATATTAAAAATTTTTTAAATAAAAAATATTTTTTTTTTTATAAAGCCAAATTTTTATGTGACTTAACTTTTTAAAGTTTTGAAATTTTTTGAAATTGGGGTAGTTTACTAAAAAAAAGCGCCCTTTTAGATAATGGAGTTTTTAAAAAAAGGAAGGTTAAAAATTAACCAATCCCAAATTTTTAAAAAACTGTGATAATATATTATTTTTTTAGGGTATCTAAAGATATTTTTTTTAATCATAATGGGGGTTGATTTAAAGGGCTAAAATATTTCAAATAATGTTTAAAGAAAAAAACAAAATACTACTTTTTCCACTTGCCTCAGTCAAATTTTACTCAACTTAAGCTTTAATGTATAGTTTTATAGGTTTTAGAAATAAAGTGTATTTTCCCCCTAAAAAATAAAGAGCGCCCATCGGGATAATATAATTTTAAAAGAAGGGAAAAAAAAAGGGTTTGAAAAAATTGCGAGGTTTTGCATTTTTTCTTGCTTCGTTTTCTGGACTATTGAGTAACAACTGCCTTTCGTAGAGTTATCAGCCGAAGTAACCTTCAGGTCTAGAATAGGTTTATCAAGCGATTTAATATTTACTTTGTCAGCGAGCTAAAGTAGGGAAAAACTAACCTTTAAAAAATTTGTACATCATTTGCCATTTCTTCTATTAATTAATTAAGATTTGTATTAATTTTTTAAATTAAATGATTTGATACAACATATTATTTTTGATTTATTGATTATTTACATTTTGTCTCGGGAAGTTACAACCCTTTCGCCTTTATAAACCAGCTGCCACTGTCATTATGGTATTAGCTAAATGGGATGGGAGGAATTAGTGTTAAGCTAGCTTTCCCCCACATAGATTTAAATTACGTCTATTTAAAAAATATTTTACATATCTTTTTTAGAAAATAAAAATCGATCATTTCTATAGTCTTTCATAGTATTTGTTTTTGGTGGAAAGTGCCATTGACCCAAAACAATTTAAAGTTTATTAAACCCTATTAAAATATAATAATTCATCCATATTATATGGTTTGGTAATTAATATTAAATATACTGTTTATTATTCTGAACATAACAATTATTTTTAAATAGGACATAAGTATTTTTTTCTTTAAAATATTACAGTAGTTTTTTTTTCAAAAAAGAGATGCGCAAGTAAAAAAACAAACACCAGTGAAAATTTATTGGTTCTAGAATGGTCGTGTTTGTAAGTATACAAAAATGTTAAAAAAATTCTTATTCACAAGATATTTTTAAAATTATTATAAATACTTACAATTATAGAAATTTTTGTTTAGCGGACTGTTAAATGTTTAAAATGTGTTTAAACGAAAATAGGCATATCCTTATAAATTTTCTGTGAACATACCACAAGCTCTTCCAACTTCCGGTTTTACCGGAAATGACTGAAAGTTTTGATCTTCAAACGGGATGCTCTCTATATTTTTTGTCTTTTAGATTCTTCAGATGGTTTACATCCTAATGCACCATCTTTGTTCGAGTTTTGACTAAATTTTATTTTTAAATTAAATTTTGATTTTTTATCTTAAGTTCCTTCTAATTTTTAAAATTCCCACATTGCCCCGTTTTTTTTAAGTAAATCCATGTTCTTTTAAAGTAAATTAATTTAAAAATTTTGTTTTTAAAATTTTTAAAAACTTAAAAAAAAAGTTTTTTTTTAAAAAAGGTAATTAAATGATAAAAGTTTTTTATGTCAATATTAAAACCATTAATTGATAATTTATCGAAAAAAAAATGATTTTCCCTAGAAAATTTTCCTTTAATAAATTAAAAATTTTATTTTAACATGTTTTAGTAAGTTTTAAGTCTAGGACAAAAATACTTAAATAATAATGTTTTAAGCCTTCTATAAAAAATTCAAAAGACAAAACTGAGTTCGTATTTTTCCTAAAACAGAGAAATTATGTGAAGTGATTTTAGGTTGCACTCTAGATAAACAAATTAAAATTTAATTTTAAAGTTAAATTTGGATAAAACTAATTTAAAAATTACGGACATAAAACGATCTAAGAAATGGAAAAACGTAGCATCCTTGACTCCATTTAGAAAAGAGCTGTAGGACCTTTGACCCTCTTTTATAGGTATTTTAACGGCTTCTGCTCCGAAGAGTTGACCAGTATAATTCCTCCTTTGGCAGCTCCCAACAGACCAGCACATAGTGCCACTTTTATGCATTCTTTTACAGTCCCATTTGAGAGGCCCCGAACTTCCCACTTTGTTTGTTCCTTCATTTCTAGAGTGTCCAGACTGTGGAACCTGCTAACCGCAGAGGTTTTTCCTTTTTCCCTAAATCTCCAAATATTTAAGTTTCGTGTGAATAAATTCCCTATTACCACACTTCAGACACCCACGGTACGTTAGTACTTTGGCCTTAGCCTTCGTGGACTGTCCCAAGATGAAAAAAAAAACAAAAAATATACCGGGAGTCTCTTTTAAAACTTAAAATTTCTAGTCATTACCCAGGGCCGGATTTAACTTTTTTACGCCCATAGGCTACTATATTTTTGCCGCCCTAATACGTCAATATTTTTTGAATATCGGAACGAAAAAATTAGCATTAAAAGAATGTAAAATTTACTAGTTATTCTTATAAAAATTTAATAAATAAATTTAACAAAAGTAAAACATACAGAAAATTAAATCATAATTCTTTAAAACAAACAAATTTTATAATATAAAACAAAATATAAATTATAATTAAAACAAATAAGTATTTTTTTAAACTATGTATTATTTAATTATAGGCAAAATCCAATACTTACATTTTTCTTCGAACCTTTTCTTCTGCAAAATCAATAATTATATCATTAAAATTTACGATTACATTTTTTAAAAAATTAATCGTAAACACATTGCTTATTACTTTAAGGGCATTTATCTAGGCAATAAAACGCTATTGGTGAATAAAAAATTATATATTTTTTTTAATAATAATTTATAAATTTAGCTTACTCAGAAATTATTAGCAATTCATTAAAAAATGTATAATATATTTTTAGGAAAAGAAACTAAAATTATATACTCAAAAATTATTAAGATTTAAATTTTATCACTTACACAAGTCGACATAATTTTTGTAACATCGATGAGAATGCTTATTTTGCATTTCATTTAGGAAGTTATTAAAACACTTTTTCCCAAAAATGGCCTAGCAGGTCTCATTTTCAAGTACCTGCTCCTCTTTTATATAATGCGATTTTAAAAATAATTTTTACCTGCCTTAGGACCGGAAAGTACAACAAGACCGCAGAGGGGTTATTTTCACAGTATTGTACGAACCTTTAAAAGTTTTATTGTTTTCTGCAAGTTGGTTTCTGTCTCGTTTACAGTACAGTCAAGTGTTTAAGTCGATTTTTATATAAAATGGCAAGTTCAATTCGTCGATGTTGAAAAAATTCAGCCGATAAGTTTGGTTATATATGTGGACGATTTATTCTAAAGCCCCAAGCTAGATCTATATCTAAGAAAGTAAAAAAAGCCTATTTTTTATATTTTAAGTGACAGATTGGGGATCAAGATAAAAGTTGGGCTCCTTATGTTTGTTGTGTTAGTTGTCACGTAAATTTACTGCAGTGGATGTATCGCAAGAAAAATTCAATGCCGTATGCTGTTTCTATGGTGTGGAGAGAACCTACTGACCATATAAGTGATTGCTAGTTTTACATCACTAAAACAGAAGGGATTTCAAAAAAGCATATAGACAAAATAGAGTTTCCAAATTTGCCTTCTGCGTTAAGGCCAGTTCTTCATTGCCAGGAACTGCCGGTACCAATGATTCTAATTCTTTGTTGGAATCAGATCCACAACTTCTTGAGAACACCAGTTGTGACCTAACAATTTTATCAACTACCAGTGAACCTGACCTAATAGCTCAGAATAAATTAAATGACTTGGTATGTTACCTAGGATTGTCAAAACAATAATCGAAACTTCTTGGTTCCAGACTTCAACAGTGGAACTTGTTAGATAAAAAAGCAAGTATTTTACTTTACCCAAAACGAAATGTAACATTATCAAGTTTTCTTTTAAATAACCTGGTCGCTATGTGTCTGTTGTGATATTGATGATTTAATGACTGAGCTTAATATGGAACATGATCCTAGCAAGTGACCTTTATTCATAGATTCATTGAAAAACAGCCTTAAAGCAGTCCTGCTTCTTAATGGAAACAAAAAACCATCCATTCCTTTAGCCCAATCAGTGACAATGAAAAAAACATATGACAACTTAGCAACCATATTAAATCGTGTTAAATATGAACAGTATCAGTAGGATGTTTGTTGAGATTTAAAAGTCATAGGATTCTTGCTAGGACTTCAAGAGGGTTTTACAAAGTATTGCTGTTTTTTGGGTCTGTGGACAGTAGGGCAACAAAAGAACACTACGGTTAAAAGAATTGGCCTCATAGAACTTCTTTTAAACCTGGTACTTAAATTATGTCCCCCTTGTTAACCCAAAAAAGGTGCTGCTACCGCCTTTTTATATTAAGCTTGGATTAATGAAAAACTTTGTCAAAGCCATGAACAAATAAGGTCGTGGTTTCCAGTACCTAAGAGAAATATTTCCTCAACTAAGTAATGCAAAATTTAGGAAAGGCATATTTATTGGACCTCAGATAAGGAAGCTCCTAGACTATCTCCGTTTTCAAGAAAAATTAAATGAAAAGGAATTGGCAGCTTGGACGTGTTTTGTACGTGTAGTGAATGGATTTCTGGGCAACAAGAAAGATAAATACTATAAAAGCCTCATAGATGAACTGTTGAAAACCTATGAATTACTAGGATGTCGCATGTCTCTAAAAATACATTTTTTGCACTTCCATTTGAATTTTTTTCCAGAACATTTGGGTGCAGTAAGCGACGAACAAGGAGGAATGTTTCACCAGGACATCAGGACGATGGAAACAAGAAACCAGGGACGCTGAAACCCATCTATGTTGGGCGAGTACTGTTGGTTTTTAAAAAGGGATGATGTTACAGAACACAAAAGGAAAAAGTTTTTGTTGCTGTATCATATCTCGTGCAATATATTTTTTAGTCACATAACAACAAACCTCAGTAATGATTTTAAATAGATTTTACATGTTTCATATCTTTATATTAAATAAATATATTAGATTGTAAAAATAGGTCGTCTCCTCTTTTTTCTTCTGATAACAACAAGTTTGTACGTGTTACTCTAAAATACTTCAAACAAACCTATTTTTATCAATGTTACTTTACAAAAATTTAAATATGTTGACTTGTGTTATTTTTAATATTAATTTACCGGTATACGATACACAAATAGGTACTTTAGAAAATAAAAGCAGTAAATAATACTGTTTTATTATTTACATATCTTTTACAAGATTTTTTTGTTTTCCAGAATAATTTGTTTAAATAAGAACATAACCAAGAAGTTTAAAATGTTATAAAATTTTTTTATTTTATATAATTTCAATAAAAATAATTACTTTATATCGATAAAACTTTATAATAATTTAGAGTTATTGTATTTATTATAAAAACTTTTAATTGTAAATATGTGCTATAGTTTTGTGGCAGATTCATGCTTTAATATGTTTTTTTGGGATTGAAATTTTCTAAAAAATGGGACCACTTCGGACCTGGTCCTGGGGTACACCGAACTGAGCCCGCTTAACCCTATTGACCCCTATGAACTGGCAGATCGCCTGTAATAGAAAAAAAACTTTTCAAAAAACCCACAAAATTTAAAACACTAATCTACGTTTTGGTGGCAAGTCGGCCACCGTTGTCAAGATAAAATTAAAAGAAAAACAAAATAGAAATTAACATTATATTTTCCAAAAAAATTGATTTGAAAATTTAGGAAATTCTGAAGACTTTTTAATATTTATGACGTTTTATCATAAAAAATGACAAAACGTCAGGCGATCTGCCGGTACATAGGGGTAGTAGGCTAAGTTTGCTATACCCCGGGACGCATATTCAGTAACAGCAGACGTGCTAAATTTCCGAATTGCTCCGAATCGGCAAATACAGTAACGGCAGACGGTTTAGGTCTAGAACGTCTGGTGTTTCTTACTTTCAGATACTTTCCAATTAGATAAGACTGAGGTTAAAAATATTTTAATGTTTTAATACTGACGAAAAAAATACCTTTTTGATTTTGTCATAAATTTATAATTGATTATAATGTAACAAACCACCGTAAACTTATCACCTACGCCTAATTAGATTAAATCATTCTTGTAGAGAATGGGGTGCTTTAGACCTTTTTTGGCAAGCTTTTAATTTTTTTCCCAGCTGAGAAATATTTTTTGCCACCCAACGCCGATTTTCTTCTAGCTGCACTTGTTGGCTACACATTTATTATTTTCCCTTTTCGTATACCTAGACGTTTTAATTTGGGAGTTGTTTCATGATACTTAAAGATATTTATGCAAGGCAGATATAAAGAAATTATTACTTTTAAATTTCTTGTTAATTATATATAATTAAAACAAATCAATTTTTGTACATTATCTTACACGTAAAACGGTAACACGACTCAGTATATATGTAGTACGTCTGCTATGTCAAGTCGAAACCGCGGCCGCGAAATCCGAAAAGAGCCGAAGCGCCGCTGGAATTCTAGCACGTCTGCTGTTACTGAATATGCCCCCGGGACCAGGGCCGAGGTGGTCCCATTTTCTAGAAAATTTCAAGGCGAGTAATCCCAACAAAAACATATTAAAAAATTTTAAATTTTAACCCAACATGCTTTTTGTTTTATTACTGCAAATAAGGTGAAATAAATATTTACAATATATCAGAGTTATCCACGTGCCTCTAAAAAGAACAAGAATATTGACTTCATAAGCGCCTGTATAATAAAACACATGCGATACCAGTGGCATAGGTATTTTTTGAAATAATAGTCTACTAGAAGTAGTTTTTTTTATCTTTGGACAGTCTACGAAGGCTGATGCCTAAGTACTAAAGTACCGTGGATGTCTTAAGAGTGGTGGGGGGAAGTTTGTTCACACGTTACAACTGTTTGGAGACTGGGAGGAGAAGGAAAAACTTCTGCGGTTAGCAGGTTCTCAAATCTGGACACTCTGTGAATGAAGGAACGAAGAAAGCGGGAAGTTCGGGGCCTCTCTAGTTGAACTATAAAAGGATCATAAAAGTTGCTTTACATGTTGCTCTGTTGGAAGCTGCCAGAGGGGAAATTATACTAGCCAACTCCTCCGAGCAGAAGCCATGAAAATACCTGTAGAAGAGCGACAGATCCCGTACAGCTTGACGGTGGGCAATGAGAGAGAAAGCATTTCTGTTAGCGTGGGATCATTAATACGACGAAAGCCTCTTCTTTAAATGATGTCCAGAATTCTAAGTGTTGTAGGAGACGCCATTCCCCAGACATGAAAACAGTATTCTAAAGGGGGTCTGATTTGGGATACATACAGAGTATATAGATTGAATAAAAAGAAATAATTTCTGGCCCGAATGAGGAACCCAAACTCTCTTAAAGATGCCGAGGCTCTGGATGTAATATGTTTATGCCAGTTGAGGTTATTTTCAAAAGTAATGCCAACAAGAATGAACGACTCTTTGTTCTATAGAACTTGGCTGCTCATATGTAACGGATTAACATTGGCAGACTTTTTTCGCGACAGCGAACATTACTGTGTTTTCGGGGCATTAAACTGAGCAAGATTTTTGTCGCCCCAATCCAAGATAAGTTTAAGGTCTTGTGAGAGAGATATCCGCATTGACCTACGCTTGGTTTCCAAATCAGGCTTATTGACTGGTTAAAAAATTGAATGTTGAAGTGGAGGATACTATCGTCAGCAAAACTATGACTGATCCCATTCATAGTTTTGCTGACGATAGTACTGTGGAAGGGAAAAGATCGTTAATGTTTAAAAGAAACAGAGTGGGTGCCAGTACTTAGCCCTGGGACACCCAGCATTAACCTGTAAGAAGCTGGAAGAATCTACAGTAACTAATATACGTCGATTAAAAAGGAAATTGGAGAGCCAAGAGCAAAGCTTAGGTGGAAGACTATAAGAAGGAAGTTTGTTCAAAAGCCCACCATGCCAGACCTGATCGATGCTTTGGATATGTCAAGATCAACGATCTGGGATTCACCCAGAAACTCCAGAGACATGTTCCAGCTGTGTGAGACAAAGGAAAGAAGATCAGGTGTGGATTTTCTGTAACGGAATCCATACTGTCTATCATGTAAGATCTTGTGTTTTTCCAGATACGTCAAGATTTGGGAAATAATGAATTTTTTTATTACTTTGCAGACAACAGAAAGAAGAGATATAGGTCTATAGTTAGAAGGGAGAGTTTTGCATTCTTTTTTGGGAACAGGTTGCACACTTGCAGCTATCCAGCTCTCTGGGAAAATGCCCGTATCGTAAAAGATTCGAAAGAGGTGAGTTAGAATGGGTGCAAGCTCAGGAGCTCATTTTTTTTTAAAACGATTGCTGGTATGCCATCCAGCCCAGACGATTTTTTAGTGTTAAGAGAAGAAAGAATACGCTTGATCCGTTATACTTTAAAAATAATATCGGACATTTTATAAGAAACAGGGGCAACTGTTGGAAGAGGAAGATTAATAGGAGGATCAAGGGTAGAGTTGGCTGCAAATTGTTTCGCAAATAGATCGGCTTTTCCTTCAGAGGTAGTAGCAATTTCATCGTCAAAGATTAGGGGTGAAAAAGTAGTGGCAACACAATAAACTTATTTTATTTGTCAACTGCCATTTATGATTTAGTCGATTTAGTTTTTTAAATGGCGATAAGATGTGTTTTTATCTTATTGCCAGTTTGTATTTTTGCAAAAATTATTAAGTTCTTCCTGACTGTCTTGCGTGTCATTTTGTGTGTTTGGTAAGACACCAACCTAAATTTTTCAAGATTGTCAAAATCGAAAAGAAATAAAACCTTTGTGGCTGACATCGCATGAGTGTATCATTTTTAATTCGTAGTAAATATTCTAATTCTTTTTTGACATCTGTGGGTTTGTCACTTACCTGAAAACCTGAATTTGTCAAGAAATTCAGGACTACATTTTTTTGTCTCATGCAAAATTACATTTTTGGTAAAAAAAAACTGTGTTTGTCCAGAAATTTGAAATATCAAACTTGGTGGCAACCCTGAATATAAAAAAATGCTTTTAAAAAAATATAAGAAACCCCTATCTGTGCTCTGAAGGAAAGCGAAATTATCTTTTTTGTTTAAGTTGATATTCCGAAAAAGAAAATATTTTTTTCTTATTTTGAAATTTAAAACTCATTGACGTTTTTAAATATCCTAGTTTTCATAACTAGTTACGAAAAGTAAAAATTTTCGCAACTGGTGATGAAAAGTAAGATATTTGACAATGTCAATGAGTTTTGAAAGGAGTTACCTTAAATGTCAAAATTAAAAAAAAAAAAAATAGAAAAAATATTGTGTAAAACGCGTTGAAAAACACTAGTTTTCATAGCTCACAAGGAATCTGCTCATTTCCAATTGGTTGCACAAATAACTATTTTAGTATTTCGAATAATTATTTAATATACAAAATAGAAAGTTTTAAATTTTACTAAAAAAAAAATTACACATTGGTTTCAACACTTTATATTTTTATAAGGATTAATTATAAAAAAAAAACGGCAACCCCGTCGTAGACAGTTAGCTTATAAAATTTTTATTTAAAACTAATGGAATTTTTAAAGATAGAAATTCTCATGTTCCTATTTAGAATACAAGTTTAGAGATACTGCAGATCGTTTTTTAAATAACATATAGTATGTTAACTAAATTAAACACTGTTATGTTTTATGTTTAAATACTGAACAGAGTTGGCAGTTACTTGGGGAAAATTCATATTTGAAATGTGTAAAATAAACAAAATTGTTATATTTTCATTAATTTTATAATAAATGAAGCAATTGTTTCTCCAACACTGCAGCTTCTTCAGATATTACAAAACTTTGTAATATCTGAAGAAGCCGTAGTGTCGGTGAAACAACAAGTGTAATATTTAACATTTAGTAACAATTAAGAAGTTTCTTTGTTTTTAACATATTTATTATTAAGCTTTATAACTAGGACAATATATCTAAAATCGCTTATACAGACAGGTCCACTGTAGTAGAAACATAGGAAACACTTAGGCGAATTGACTTACATTCGCCTGACTCGAGCTAGCAAAACAAAACTCGCAAAAACGATGCGATAAATGTGAAGATTTAATTTTGAATTTAAATATTATTTGCTTTTTGCAGCCGCAGCCATTGCAAATACGTGGTAAGTTCTCTTGAAAACTTGTTTCTTCACTAAAAATAAATAATAATGGACGTTTACGAACTTAGGGGAAAAGGTTCAAATTGTAAAATGGTATGTTCCAAGAAAAATCATATCGACAAAAGATGGTTGTCCCGCTCACAAAGGACGTATTGTTTAAGGATATCCTAACCGTTTGATTAGTGGACTTGGAACCATTTTGTGGCCCGCGAGATCACCAGACCTTGTTCCTAATGATTTCTTTTTGTGGGGTTATTTAAAAAAATAAGGTTTATGGTCATGATAGGGCTAATAATTTAGAAGAACTTCGAATAAAAATTGAAGAAGCTTTTCAAATTATCAGCCCTAATATGCTAACAAACGTTAGACGGGGTTTTTGACGATCGTTTGGGATATTGCCTTGCGCAAGAAGGAGGTTTGTTTGAATATTTATTATAATTTCATTTTAGTGTATTTTTTTATGTTTATAATTACTTATTTTTTCATTGCGTACTATTTTAATTTTAGAAATGAGTTTTGTGTTTAGAGAACTTACTTTTTATTTTGCTTTGGCAATTAATGAACTGATAAATAAAGCTGTTGGTATTTAATTCCCTATTTATAGTATCAACTGTTTTCTCAACAGATTAGACCGCATAACTTTATTTTTCGTAATTTTCAAGCGCGCCTTAAACCATACAACACACCCGTCCGAAAGCATATTACAAACTGATATTCGGTTCGGTTAATCGTGCATGCCGACGTTTATCGATCGAAGTGGACAGTAGTAAATTCATCAGTTCCCTACCTATGTTTCTACTACACTGGACCTGTCTGTATACTTTTAGAAATAAAGGGTATGCTGTATGTTTTTAATTTCGGTAATAGACGCATTGTGACCAAAATATAAACATACAAAAAAAATTACTTAATGAACTAGCTTATTTTATATTAAATAATTTTTGATTATTAGCAAAAAATTATTATTGTTAATTTTAACCCATATAATGTTGAATGTATGCGTAAAAAAAGGTAAATCAGGCAGCACCGACAATATTATTAGTTGACCATAAATGCAAAACTATGTAAATTTTTATTGTTATCTGTCAAGATTTTTGTAATTAAATTTTAAAGTTTAGGACTTTTAATGAACATCGTTTATTTATTAGAAGTGAAGACTGAATTGATTATGAGACAGAGGATTTTAATTACTTTTATATTTTTGTTAATAACGTCATTCCTGGTTACTGCATATCATGAAGAACGAAGTCCACTGGACGTGTATACTCCGTTGTTACGTAGATTTAAAACTGTTGTGTTTAATAAAGTCCGGGAAATGCACGAAACAAGACAAAATCGAATAATTTTGGAGATAAATGGGGTAAGTTTTTTTTATAAAAATTTAGAACCGTAATTATAATATATAACCAATTTTTAATGTATCTTACATAAAGATTTAGTAACTTTGAATTTATTTTTATTTTGAGTAAAATATGTAGGATTTTAAAAAGCTGCCGGTATCCAGGACTTCAAAATCCTGTGTAAATAAAGAGGATTCTTTTATTATTAAGGCTATGCACACACAGCTTAACACAGTTTTTGGCGGGAAAAAATCAATTTATAAACTTAAGGTTCCTGTTGCCACTACTGTTGATATTCACGTTCATTCGGATTACGCCAGATACTAACAAAGGTAAAAAGGGTTTAATGACAAATAAAAGGATTGAGCGTGACTGTTTAACCATAAATTGAAAGATGGGAACTTCAACATGAAGTTTATAACTGGAACAATTAAAAATCATCAGCGGCAATAGCACCGTTAACAGTACAGGGTGTCCCATTTTGGTTACTTTGGCGGGGTATCTCCGTTATATAACGTTAGCGGGATGCGGTTTTCGCGACAGTGTACTACTTTTTCGTAAAGCTATGCCGTTAACGAAATTTTCATAGCCCTTTTAGTTTTTAAAATACAGGGCATTTTTAAAAATATTGCCTTTTAGGACCCCCCTCGTATCTTCGTTATCCTTCAACTGATCGAAAAGGTAAAATAACACTCTGATAGATTTTTTTCCGTGGAATGCAGTGTGTAAATAATTTTTGTTACATATTTACTATTTGTGAGTTATAAATCAAGCTTATGTTTTTTTTTTAAATGGTACACGCAAATAAATGACAATATTTCTAAAACTAAATGCATAATTTAATAGTAGGCCATTAATAACAATAATAAACAGTTAAAAGTTACATATTATAAAGAAGAATTGAATACCTCGTAAGTAGGTATCTTTTTATAAATGCATAACATTTTTAAAAATACCTATACAGTTTTTTTATAACAGTAATTTTGTAACAACCGTTTTGTAGCGTAAAGTAACAATATAACAAATAAAAAAAACCTTAAAAAAATTAAATGTGATGTTGAAAATGACGACCATTTTCTCTAATGCAAAATTGACTCATCCATGTAATTTTTTTAATGGCATTAAAAGAACAATAATTGGTCTCTTCAGAGGTTTTGAAAGGCTAAATGAATTGCCTCTCGAAGTTCTGCGATGCTGTCATATCGTGTTTTATATATAATACTTCATTTTGTATACAGCCCCATAAAAAAAAATTAAAATTAGAGATGTGGAGATCGAGGAGGCCATCTAACAGGTCCGTTGGTACCTATCCATCTTTGAGAAAAGGTATTATCAAGTAATGCGCTCAAGAGCCTAGAGTTATGAGTTATGACTTGGGCACCATCTTGTTGTAGGTAAACAGCATTATATTGGGCTAATGGAATATTTTCCAATAGTTTTGGAATAACTTCCTCAAGAATTTCTAGGTACATAGGTGATGTAAGACCTCCTTCAAAAATCCTGTAAACTATTTGTCTGCCCAAAATAAAACATAACACCCCAACTCCAAAGCGTCCTTGTTGTGCTTTTTCAACCATTAAATGCTTATTTTCTGTATGCCAATTCCTGGTATTGTGACGATTAAAAATGCCCGCACGTGAAAAAAAGCATTTGTCTGACCAAATAACAAGTCTGCCAAATAAGTCGTTACCATCAATTTACTGCAAATACCACTGACAAAACAGTGTCCGGCGCTCGGCATCGCCAGGATGCAAATGTTGCACTATATCAAAAATATATATGTCGGTCATTGGTGAGAGTCAAAAACGAACAGATTACGTCTGTCTACAGAAGCAGAAAATCTTAAAAAACTAACATCGTCTTTAGCTATGGATGATTTACTGAATAAGTTTACTGAAAAGAAAGCGAGTAAAGTATATTATATTTAAATAGTTTTGCTAATTTGGTTTCTAGGACTATTAATTGTAAGTAATTTCTAAACAAGACCTTATCAATGTATTTTAACTTTACTTAATATGAGTATTTTAGTCGAGTAAAAGGGGCCCGCGTCAAATTTTGATATGGGGCTCGTCTAGGGAAAGCTACGCCACTGTTTACATCTAAAATTTTGCATATGAGCTAAAAATTGCATTTAGAAAAACTTTTTTTAACAATTTTTTTCAATATTTTCAGAAACAAACCCACTTTTGGAAAAAATTAAAATTTGAGAGATATTGCGAATCACGTGACTACTATTTTTTTGGTTAATCGATAAAGACAAAAATTAATGCCAAAGTCAAATTTTAAATGAAACTATTAAAACAAAAACATTCCATAATATGCGCACTTCATTGGTCACACCGTATATTGATAGATATAAGAACATACCACATAAATAATAAAATAAAAAAATAGATATATTATAATAGCTCAAACACATTCCAGGCTCTATAAAAGAACATGCTTAGATTTACTCTTTTCTAATTTATATGAATAAAAGAACGACTGGGGATGTAAAGGAGCAAATCGGTGTTAAAAAAACTAATTTTTAATAATTTTTTAATATTTTTTATTTTCTTGTTTATTAAAAAAGTTAAAATATTACTTCTAGAAAGTTCAAAAGAAAATACCCGATGACACGTTATTTCCCTGCAATCTAAATATGATTTTAAGAAGTAAAGAAGTTCCAAACAGTGTGCATAGGTTACGACCTGGCGATATTGATGTAATAGCCGCTATTGGGGATAGTTTAACAGCTGGCTTTGGAAGCCTAGCACCCAAACCCATTGATGTTTATTTACATGAGGCTAGAGGTACCGTTTTTAGCATAGGTAAGCCTAACTATAATAGTTAAAGGTATCCGTAAAAAATACAAATTGGTAAAACGTTATCGAACGCCCGTTAACTTTAAGTAAATGTCAAGTAATAAATCCCACTAAAACACTTATGTAAAATAGGGACTAAGTTCCTATCCACAAATCTGGACCTCTTAAGGTACTCAGATCTAAAATTAAACCTGTCTATATTAATACATGTTCTTTTTTCATTAATCCAGGAAGATCAGTAAAAAAATTGCCAAGGCAAAAAGAAAATTTTAGGTCTCAGTACTTTAAGAGGGCGAGATTTTTGGATAGAAACTTGGCCTTATTTTATATAAGTTTTTTGGTGAAATCTCTTCCCTCTTTTTTTTTTAATATAAAGTTTCTATTTTCTTGCGACGTAACCCATTTTTGATAAGTCAATGAGTCAGTCAGTGGTGAAATGGACGATTTTTATAATTAAATAATTTAGAAACCATTTAACGTAACTGTCTAAATTTTTTCACAGGGAATTGGAATACTTATGTTGTTTTTTATACTAAATCTTATGAATTTACTTGAAACCAAAAAAAAACTTTTGATAGGGGGCAAAACGTTTCATACAGAGTGTCCGGAAATTCCGATCCCGACATTAAAGGTAAACTATTTTTCACTGATAAGGCCGGATTTACTAGAGACAAAATTATCAATTTCCATTATAACTACGTATGGGCAGACGAAAACCCACATGCGATTTTTGAATCAAGGCACCAAGAAAAAATTTTCCATTAATGTCTGGGCGGCATTATTTGGTGACTATTTAAAAGGCCCCTACATTTTACCAAATAGATTAAACGGTGAATCATACTTGGAGTTTCTACGAAATGTGCTACAAGACCTACTTGATGATGTGCCTTATGCTCTAAGGACAGATATGTATAGTATGTCTCAAAGTATACCGTGTTAGCTCTTGCCTTCATTTATGGATTATACCTGCCGACAGCAATAAAACTGCGGATCGGCAGGTATTAAAGGACAGAACATTAGGGACGGACTTTAATAATATAAATATTTATAATTTATTGTTTATTTAGGTAAGTATAATCTTAAAATTAAATTAAGAAATTAAATATATGCAAAGTTTTAATAAATTTATAACTGCATTATCTATACATAATTACATTTTTAATCTAAATATCTAAATCTAATTCTGTTTTACTATCAGAGTCATCATTGAGATTAATTACAATAGGATTTATTGTAAAGCAAAGAGTCCTCAATTTTTATAATTTGCTGTAGTGAATTTTTCCAGCTCTCAACTGGTATGTTAGTAATTACATTTTTTATCAAATTTATAACACTGGGACTAAAAGTAGGTGTAACATTTTCTGCTCTGATCTTTGATTTTACTTGGTTCCACAAATGCTCTATGGGGTTAAACATATAGTGATACGGAGGAAGCCGTAAGACAGTATGCCCAGCCTGTTTAGCCAAATTATCACATACATATTGTTTTTTAATTGCATATGAATTTAGGACTTTCAAAAGATGCGTTTTTTGTAACTGAATTCAAAATAAATAGCATTTTCTTACAAATATTCCTGGATTTCAGTTTTTGAACTTGATAAAGCTGGTGCTTTGTGTAGCAGACGGCTGTGGTAGCTTGCGTTATCCATGACAATAACACTGTTGTTTGGAAAAAAATTTAAAGATAATTTTAAAACCAGTTTTTAAAAAGTTCTGCACTTGTATCCTCATGATAATCCAAGCTAGAATCCTTAATATTCTTTGCAGACAACAGCAAGCAGTTTGGGATAAATCTGTCTTCTGAACCAGCGTGTATTATGGTAATGCGTTTTCCTTTATTTGAAGGTGCTTTCGTCTGACAGTTTTGACTGGAATCAACCCATCCTTTGGATACTGTGTCGTGTGTTTTGAACCATGTTTCATCAAGGTAAATTATGGATCTGTTTTTTAACCTATATATTTTAATTTCTTGAAGGTAATTAAATCTCCAAGTGCGTAATCTGTGCGATTCCATTACTACTTGTCTTTTGTCTATTTTGCGGTATTTAAATCCCATTTTACAAACAACTCTATGGAGGGTGGCACGGCTAATATTTATATTGGTTTCGTCTTCGTCTAGCTTCTTTTTCAGTTTATCAAAGGTAGGAATAACTCCGCTTTCATAAAGACAATATATTTTCCTTCTCATTAGGTCCTGTTCCCTATTGTCTATACGGTGAGATTGAAAATCACTACGTTTTTTTCTTTTGTTCAATTCTTCACTAATAATAATATCCCTTATCGATGATATTGTAGTTTTTGTAAGTAGACAGGTTTCTTTTAAAGCTTCTTGTTTATTTAGACCTCTACTGATTAAAGTTTCATACACATTTTTCACAACCTGTTTTGCATCTAATGACAAATGATTTCGACGCGACATAGTTTTATTCTCTTAAAACAACTTTTTCGAAACGCACAGTAAAAACGGTTATTCAACACTGCCGCTAAAAGTATTTGCCAAAACATTTATATGCCTAATGGTTAATACTCAAGAAATACCTGGCCCACCCCTGCCCTTATGAACAAATGGGTTTACCCAATAACAATAGGTAATAAAATCGTTAAAGGTTTATTGGGGTATGGTCCGTCAAAGGCCATAACGATATACTTTGAGACAGACTATACCTCATGCAAGACGGGGCTCCACCACATTCCAGTCTTAATGTGAGGGCACATTTAAATGAAGTTTATCCTGAGCGATGGATAGGACGAGAGGGCCCTGTAGCTTGGCCACCTCGTCTCCAGATCTAAATCCATTAGATTATTTTTTATATGGTAATCTAAAATCCTTATTATACGAAGTACCAGTTCGCAGCGTTAAATAATTAGAGCAGCGAGTGTTTGCTTATTGTGAAGTTATAAAAAATAAATCTGGTATTTTTAGAAAAGTTAGAAGATCAATGAGAAAACGAGTTCGAGGATGCATTTAAATGAACGAAAATCATTTTCAACATTTATTATAAAACTTATAATAACATTAAAAAGGATTTAAAAATTTAGGGACAGCGTTGTATATTATTTTGTTATTGGTTTGTTGGTATTTTTGTTAATAAAATTATTATTAAAAAAAAAACTGAGCATTAAAGTCCGTTTATCTTGAAAACCGTCGGCGTCGCGTCGACTGTACGACTTTATACCAAGGGAACCTTTTTGCGTAAAAATGTTTAAAGAAAAATTATTTATTCAAGAGATAGCGAAAATACATTCGGCGAAAAAAAATATGCCCCTTAATAACTAACCACCCCTTTGTTCCACGCCACTGATTGCATTATGGGTTACCTGATATTTTCAAAAAGTGACCTCCAATTAATTCAACTTATACGTAAAAGTTAATTTCTGTATTGTAAGTAGATCCTAATAAAGTAAATAAAAACCACTTTCATGACACCATTTTCAAGGGCCTGTAGCTCCCTCTGGAAGCATTTTCGGACCTATGTTAATATGAACTTTTTATGTAGAATCATACCTTAAATTTTTCATCGTCATTTCCGAACACATTGTATAGTAATACAAACTGTGTGCGTCAGGCCAGAAGTTGGCCTGGCACACTACTATGCGCCTGGATTACGGTACCACTTAAATATAGTTTTCTTAGGTTAGCAGTATTTTATTGCTTTATGAAGATGTAAAGTGCTTAACAACTTTACCTTTACTTTACTATATGTCCTTATAAAAAAATATAACTGTTTGTCCGCTTACCGACCCATTTTTCAAAGGCAAAGCCAAAAATACTTGTAAATTAAAATTAAAATTAATTAAACTTTCCAATGTTTTTTTTAATATGTTCTTTAGTTTTGTGGCGGATTCGTGTTTTAGTTTGTTTTATTTGGGATACTCGCCTTACTACTTTTTGGAAAATGGTACCCCTTCGGTTTAGGTCCCAGGGTTTACAAGCTGACACTGTCCAGCCCTATTGAACCCTATGAACTTGCAGATTGACTGCAACAAAAAAGAAGAAAACCCCACAAAAACCCAAAAAATCACAAATATTATTCGACGTTTCAAAAGTTTTTAGATAAAAAATTTATTAAAATTTAGTTTATTTTTTTGTTTTAGTTTCTATCTTGACAACGATGGCCGACTTGCCACCGAAACGAAGATTATTATTTGTGATTTTTTGGGTTTTTGGCGGTTTTCTTTTTTTTATGCATCCGATCTGCAAGTTCATAGGGCTCAATAGGTCTGGACAGGGTCAGCTCGTATACCCCGGGACCTGGACCGAAGGGGTCCCATTTTCCAAAAAGTAGTAAGGCGAGTATCCCACATAAAACAACCTATTTTTTTTTTATTTTAACAATTCGTTTAAATGTTTAATAATATTCACTGGCTTCTCTCTTAATACGATTTTATTGTACTTCTTTGAGCCTAATTCTAATATTTAGCCCATTTTGCGTTAAAATTTTTGTATTAGTTATAATTTTAGTATGTATTTTAGGTGGTCAAGAAACCTGGAAAACGTTATTAACTTTACCAAATATTCTGAAAAACTTTAATCCAAAGTTATATGGGTATTCGGTAAACTCTATCTCCATTGATAGAAAATCTAAATTTAACGTAGCTGAAGGAGGAGCAATATCGGAAAATATGCCCTACATGGCCAAAATATTAGTCAAAAGGATCAAGAATGATAAAAATGTGAACTTACAAAAAGATTGGAAAGTACATAATATTTATATCTTATAAAGCAGTTTCAAAGACTCAGTATCAAAGACTTAGAAATGCAGATGCTTTTATTTACATTTAAAGTATTTACAAGTAGCAATATTGTTATGTGCAAACTTTCATAAAACAATCTTCTTGATAAAATGGTAAACCTTAATATTGCAATGGAGTTTAATGAATTCTGTTGCAAATTTACCATAAACTTTTCCTTAATGCTACTTTAGTTTCTCAACAAAAGAAACCAGTAAGTGCCAGTTTTTCCAATATGGTAATTTGCTAACACTCGTTTGATAATGGCAACAGCGCACTGACTACATGACAGTTTGAAACAGACTTACCGTCGTTTATGTACCTTTTTGCATTACATTTTTGTATACTCTTTAAAAATTACGATCAAGGTGTCATTCGATTCGGACCAAAATAACTCTTTTATTTACTGCAAACTGGCCAATTTTAGAGTCTAAATCGATAGTACTTAAGGTGCTCTTTAGTTAAGGTACTATGAAAAAATGTCGTATTTTTAACCGTTTAAGAGATAAAGTCGATTCAAGCATTTCTCGATTAGAGGACTTTTATTTTTTTTTGAAAACGACCAAAAGTCTCCGAAAATAACCGGTCAGTCGTTTAACCCCCATTTACTCCATTTTTTCTAAAAAGTGAGACCCTTGTCTTATAACAGATGCTTTTGGCTTTTAAGTGAGCATTTTCGTAAATACAGTTTTTATTCAAGAATTTGCGAAAAAAAGTTTTTTTTTGTAGCCCCCAGGGAAAAACCGGACTTTTAAAAGCAAATCCTTTATTTAAATTTATTTCTTAAATTTAACTAAATTTAATCGTTTAATCCAAAATTTTGTTTTTTTCTTGAAATTAGGCATCTGATATAATTGCATAAGAAAATTGTTAAGTGAAAAACGTTCAGCTGTCTATGGTTTTTAAAAAATACAGATAATTTGGGAAAATTTTGGATTTGGCGATAAAATTGAATTAAATTCACGCAAAAAATACTTAAAGAGGATTTGCTTTTAAAAGTCCGATTTTTCCCTAGGGGGCTACCAAAAAACAAGCAATTTTTGTCGCAAATTCTAAATTATGAATTTTCTTTACCAAAATGTTTTCCTGGAGACCGGTAGGATCTGGTATACAGGGTGATTCATGGGGAAATGTCAATACTTCAGGTACGTAGTCAGGGTCCAAAAATTAACCTAAAAGTTTATACAAATATGGGTCCGCAAGACCTTCGTTTCCGAAATACAGAGTGTTAAAGTTTTTATTTAATTTTTCTATTTTTTAAATAAAATCTATGATAATGTAAATATTAGAGTAAAATTTGGTATCCAGGGGCTTTTTGGTATCACGGGTTCGAGTCAAATCTTAGTACGGCTCTTACTTGTAGGGGGAGCCACCTACACGAATTTTTACTATTTTGAACAATCACAAGTTTTTGGTACGGCACCGTATTACATTTTTAAGTAAATTAAATAACTGTTTTTTCATTTTTACGTCAAAAAGTTATACCTGTTAAAAGTCGATATGAGCAACCGTTTTCGAGATATTTGGATTTAAAAAAAAATATCACGCATGACACGCATCTGATTTTATTATAGAAAAATTTTAAAAAAATTAAAGAAAATTCATAAATAAACGATATGTATTTTTATTTTCAATAAAATTATTGTTCTTAAATTATGTTCAGCAAAACATAAAAAAATTAAAAAATATAAAAAAAATAAAAATAAAAAATTTAACACCCTGTATATCGGAAACGAAGGCCTTGCGGACGTATATGTATATAGTCTTTTATGCTTATTTTTGGACCCTGAGTACGTACCTGAAGTATTGACATTTCCTCATGAATCACCCTGTATATTTGGTGTAGGTCCCATGTCTCACTTTTAAGATAAAAAAATTGAAAATCCTAGAGGCGCCTTTGGTTAGGGACAAATCTATTTCTGGAACATTGTTATCTACTTTTTAGCAATGTTTTAATTAGAAAGGAAATTGTATTTTAAAATGAATATTTAAAGTATCTTGTTGCGCCCAACACTTTTACCGTATTTATTTATTTTTAAAGTTTACGTAGGTATCTAATTATCTAAAATAACAATTAAATGTTATTAAGTACTATTTCTTACGGAAAAAAATCCAAATTCGCATGATTAAGTTTTTTTTAAGTTTTTATTTAATATTAAATATCTACTTTTTGCCTAATTCCAATTTTTTAAGACTAACCGTACATTTTTGAACGACAAAGGATTATGGGAAAAAGTTTGGCAACATAAATTTGCCTGTGACGATATTTTTCATATTTTAATATTATAACTCTAACCGTCTGCTTAACTTAAGTTGTAACTACGTGTACCCTGTGGCTGAGGCTTTTATATTTCTTTATTTCTTTGGTTCTTATATCGTAATAGCCGAGTTGTGGTGCCGGTGGTGTAGTTTAAATAAAGCATTAAAAAGTAATTCTAGAAAATCAAAAGGTGCTTAAAAGTTCTTAGTTCCCTCCTTCATTTTGTTTTAAAGACTCGCACAGTGCATTGAATGTATGGTGAGAGATGTTAGGTGACCAAGCAAAGCTATCTAGCCTACTGCATAATGATTACGGGCGCGCTGCACGACACCAACGGCGGCCATGGAAGCCCTCCTGGGACTGCCTCCTCTGCATATTTACTTGGAAAGAGAGGCAAGGTGGGCAACCTACAGACTCTATCAAGAGGTCAGTAATAAACCGCAAGCGTGTCACATGGAGAGTACCAGTCTCCTCAGGAGTGTCCTGACCTGTGACAGATTGGGAATGCCCTCAGGCATAATGCCTACAGCAACCAACTACAACCGGTCCTACAGTGTAGTCTATCCACAAAGGGAAACGACCGACCTGCTCCGGGCTGACATCTGTTGGTACACCGGCGGCTCCAAAACCAAGAACGGTGTTGGAGCTGGAATATATGGACAGAGGCCGAGAGCAGAGTTTTCCTTCAGCCTGGGCACTCCTGCAACCATATTTCAAGCGAAGGTATTTGCTATTGAGGTGTGTGCTAGAACGCTGGTTGATCGACACTGCACACGTAAGACTGTTAAAATATTCTCCGACAGTCAAGCAGCTCTTAAGGCTCTTGAATCCAGATGGTGCAATTCGAAAACCGTCTGGAATTGAAAGGATGCGCTGACCAAACTGGGTCAAAGCAACAAGGTTACCCTACTGTGGATACCTGGACATACCGGCCTAGAGGGTGATGAATCCGCAGACCTCCTTGCCAAAAGGGGGGCGGAGACAAAATTTGCAGGGCCGGAACCGGTCATCGGTATATCTTATAGAATGGCCAAGCAGTTTATATCAGCTTGGACACAAAGAAAAAACCTTCGGTACTAGCATGGACTTCCGGTTCTCACACACTTGAAGGCCTTTATAAGCCCACCGAACCTGTCAAACTGCTGGAGCAATCAAGGGTACACCTTAAAACTCTAGTTGGTCTGTACACGGGACACTGCAGATTGAAATACCACATGCACAAAATCGGCCTAGCGGAAGACGCCGAGTGCCGCATGTGCATAATGTGCATGGAGGAGGATGAATCGGCAGAACACATACTGTGTTCGTGCCCAGCAGTGGCACGACTCAGATTGCAATCCTCGGCAATGACACATTGTTGCCGGGGGAGGTGAAAGGTTTCTCTCCCAACAGGATCATTAGATTTATTAAAAGTCTGGACCCGGTGGGAGCAATATAAAAGGGTGTAAGCCACAATAGACCGATCGGTCGCGGTGGAAGGGTGTTATACCCACTCACTTTAAACCTAGCGTAACCTTACCTATGATGAGAGTGGACACAAATCCCAAACTTTTTTATTTTATATGAAATGTCAAGTTGCACAAAAGAGTTATAATAGGCATGGACCCGGTAATGCGGTAAAAAATTATGGTATAATTTTACGAGTTAACGTGTTCCTTTTTGCATATTAGTCTAAACTCACTTCCAAACTTGCAATTTTTAGGATGCTCTGTGCTGTTAGTTGCAAGAGTTCTTGCAAATTTACGCAAGCGCTAATTTTATCAGCAATAATCTTTTTAGGAAGAGCAGAGTATTTTTAGTCAGAGCTAATAAATAGAGGCTGCTTATAATTATTTTGTTAGGTCAAATCTTAATTAATGCATGATTAGGAAAAATCTCCGTTCGTGAACCAAAGATTACCTTTTTATCCCTTTAGCAAATTAAAGTTTAACAGATGACTAGATGACCTCCTAATAACAAGATCCTTTAGCCCTCTTTTTGAGGTTTTCAGGAAAGCCTCTTGGCCGTAGGCACACGGTCTTTTGTGAGCTCGCCTGGGTCCAGGTTTGACTGCATTGCTCTCTGAAATAATTAGCAATTAAAATTCTTGCTAAAGCCAATTAAAACCAACTTATTTTTAGATGATAACTATTTTTATTGGACATAATGACTTTTGTCTAACTGATTGTTATAACAACAAGTATCGAGATGCACTTTCCAGACACAAACATGATATGATGGAAGTGCTGGAAATTTTTAAAAAGAACTTACCTAGAACTATTGTAAACCTAGTACCTCCAATTCGTAAGTAACCTATTTCTTCTACGATAAAGTTTTGAACAAGGACGTAAATATTTTTTCCTTTTTTAGATTTGAGCGTTCTAACAAGACTAAGAGATAGATCAGATATTTGTAAACTAATGCATGTAATATCTTGTCCATGCCTAATGGGATTAAAACATCTACACCTTAAAAACCAAATGATCGAGCTTATGGAGAAATGGCAAAAACTAGATATAGAAATATCAAATTATCCTCAATTTGACACAGATGATTTTACCGTTATTAACCATTTTTTTACTTTAAATTATACACTACCGCAAAAAGAGGGTAAAAATGATTATGGATATCTTGCGCCTGATTGTTTTCATGCTAGTCAAAAAGGACATGCAAAACGTAAGCTATACAGGTTGTTCCAGAATATGTGGGCAATCTCTCGGTATCTGATAAAAATAACCTAAAAATATTTTGACAAGTTCCCATTAACTTTTTTCCTACAACCCTCCCCTACGGAGATACAGGTACATAGCGGACGCCCCTGAAAATCGGTTTTTTAATAACTTTTAAAATACTGGGCGTAATTTATTTTTTTTAAATAAAAGTCACAAGATAAGTCTTCTTAAAATGAACTCATTAAATCATATTTGGTCTATTTAATTTGCCAGGGACGGACTAGCTCTGACACAATAATAATAATATTTTTTTAACACCCTGTATGATAAAGGCTTAACAATATTATTTCTAGATAGCTTTAACCTTAAACAAAACATTGACATCGATAAAACCAAATCTTTACGAGAAATCAAATATTGTGGTTGGTAAAGTTTTTTACATTATACAGGGGTTTTTTAACTGAACGTCAATATTTAAGAAAGAAATGTTTGACTTTATTAAAAAAAGCATTATATAAACGTATGTCCTAAACGTCTTAACTTTTGAAATACAGGGTGTTAAATTTTTTAAAAATAAATAATTTATTATTAATATCTGTAATACTACTTTAAATATTTTAATGAAATTTGGCATACATGTACTATGTTTCAAGAAGCATTTTTAGTGTACCCAATTTTTTTTATTACCCCTAGTGGCGTTCGTACGGAATTTAAACTGCCCACTTTGGCAGACATTGAAGGTACGCCACTGATTCCTCTTAAAATAAAAAATATTTTTGAATTTCATAACCATTTCTAAGCAAAGTTGATTACTTGATTTTTTTTCAATCCGATGCACGGTTTTCGCTTAAAAAATAAAAACTGTTTCTCTACCGTTTCTCTGCATGATCATAAGAATATCGGTAAAGAACATAACCATGCAGAGAAATATCTAGATTTAATTTATTTACGTGAAACCGTACGCCGGACTAAAAAAAAATGTCAAATCTGCTCCTAATTTTTTTAGTTCGACGCACGGTTTTCACCTAGAAAAATGAAATGTTATTGTTATAATCATGCAGAGAAACGGTTTATATTTTTTTTAAGCGAAAACCGTGCTTTGGATTAAAGAAAATCAAGTGAGTAACTTTGCTTAGAAATGATTGGGGATTTCAAAAATTATTTTTTTTAAAGAAATCAATGGCGTACCACCAATGCCTGCCAAAATAGGCAGGTCAAATGCTGTACGAACGGCACTGGTGGAAATTTAAAAAATGTGGTTCACTAAAAAATTCTTTTTTAATACATAGTACGTGTATGCCAAATTTTACTAAAATATCTAAATTGGTATTACAGTTATTAATAATAAATGATTTATTTTTGAAAATGTTACCACCCTGTATCTCAAAAGTTAAGACGTTTAGGACATATGTTTATATAAAGTTTTCTCCTTAAAATAGACCCAAAAATTGCCTTCTTAAATTTTGACGTTCAATTAATAAACACCCTGTATAATGTAAAAAACTTTACCAACCATATTTTATTTCTCGTAAACAGTTGATTTTATCGATGTCAATCAGTGATACCTTTTTTTTAGTTTAGTGTTAAAGCTATTCAAAAATATTATTGTTGAGCCTTTATCATACAGGGTGTTAAAAAAATGCCATTAATGTGTCAGAGCTAGTCCGTCCCTGGCAAAACAAAATACGCCAAATATGATTTAATGGAATTACTTTAAGAAGACTTATTTCGTAACCTTTATTTAAAAAAAAATATTAAATTACGCCAAGTATTTTAAAAGTTATTAAAAAAAAAGGATTTCCAGGGGCGTGCGGTATGTACCTGTATCTCCGTAGGGAAGGGTCGTAGAAAAAAAATTTTTGGGAACTTGTTACAATATTTTTAGGTTTTCTATTAGATACTAAGAGATTGCCCACATATTCGGGGACACCCTGTATATCATGCAATAAATAATTTTGTTTTATGTGATTGACATTATTAAGTATTATATCGGAAATTTTTATTACATTTTTCAGTTGCAAATGACTTATGGAATTCACTGTTAGAACCATACGACAACAAAACTACAAACCCACCATTAGAATTTGAAAAATTTCTTTGTCCATCTAAAGAACATCCATATATTTCGACTAGAAGAAATTGCAAGAAAAAGACCTAAAAGTGGTCTTAGGAACCAAAACAAACTCATAAATGTATTAATAATATTCGTAAAAAAATTAATAACATCAAACAACAGACTTTTATTACAAACAGAATCCATCCCAGTAAGAAATGGTAAAAATAAACTAATCACATTACGTGTACCTATAAGATTTTTTAAGATGCTCTGTAATACTGGGTGGTCCATTAAAAACAAAACAAATTTCTTTCGTTTTTTTTCATGTTTTAAAACATATGGCTTGGATAGGAGCACATTATTTTTTATTTACTTTTATTCGTAAGCAGGCGTAAGGCCTATTTCGATACGTCACTAGAAATTCGGATGTATGGACTTAAAAACTGCAACCACTTAAGGCATAAAGGTAGAAAAATATAATTTTGTTTTTATCTCTCCTCTAAATTTCTTATTTTTTCAACTCCCCAAATAAGTTCACATATCCTATTTAAAGTAATCTTTGCAATTAAACTTTTAGACAACAATACAAACTAGTCTGTACCAGTGCCGTATCTAGGTATGGCCGCGCCCTTGGTGGGGCTCAACATTTGCGCCACCCCCACACACCGGGGGGTTGGGGAAGTATGGTGTACCCCTTAACGAAACCGAGGATTTCGGGGGTTTTTCCCCGAAAATTTTAGAAAATTAAAGTGCAAAGTTGTAGATTTAAAGTTATTTGAACCGAGAATGTCGTTTTTTTTAACCAATTTTGTGGTGGAATTTCTGTCAAATTTTATATTTTCTTTATATAAAAATATTAGCATACTATTTAAAAGAAAAATGATTTACATAAAACAATTTTATTGTTTGTATCTGGCGGAAAGAAGTGAAAAATGTAAATTAGCTATACATCCCTATTTCCTGATGATTAAACTTAGAATAAATTTTCTCAACTATAAAGTGGCAGTTATAAAAATGCTTTGCATAACAGGCCTACTAAAACGTAATATTTATACTTTATTAAATTAAATATTATGCAACAAAAAAAGAATAAGTGCGGCCCCAATGTATAAAATAACAATTTATCCGCTGCTTAAAGATTAAAAAAAAAACCTAAAGAGCTACATTCTCACTCTAGGTATCAGAATAATTTGATATTTTATTAACGAGTCATACATTTTTTCTGTCTTAATATATTAAAAATAATTAAATTAGGTCTCTAAGTTAAAAATTTGTTATAAAATTGTTTTGTTGTAAAATATAATATATAATAACAATATGACTACGGTACTGAAAACTAATAAAAAAAAAATCATAGCCGATTTTGCGCCCCCCAGGTAGCTGCGCCCTTGGCGGGCGCCCATCTCGCCACCGCCTAAATGCAATGCTTGACACAATTATTAAGCCAATAAATATTACTTGAAATTAAGGGCACTAACAAAATTTTGTTTTACCTTCTATAAAACTTTTTTATTGTTAACTTATTTGTTTTAAAAAAACAGGTAATGCTAGACACAAAATTTATATTAATTATTTTTATAAATAATTAATATTTTGCCTTTTTATACTTTTGTGCTAAACTTGTTCTTATTGTAAATGTATTTTTTTTAGACAGGTAATGTTAGGTACAAAATCAAAATTATTTTGATTAATTACTTTTACTTTGTCTTTTTATTCTTCTGTGCTTTATTGTATTTAATGTGTAAAGTAGGATGTCCGGCAACGTCATAAGGAAACTTTAAATTATATGCGTCTTTAGCAGCTGGTTCACGTGGAAAAAATATATAGTCTGACCCTTGTCTATTAATAACATAGTTTCTCAGCCGGGGGTCTTCCTGGTGGGGATATTTCCTGCTCCCTGTTGGTAAAATTTAAAGGACCCCACAGACTACGGTTATTTTTATCCATTCGTATCGCCGCGATACAGAACGGCGTGTAAAATATGCCAAAAACCGCTGTCTGTGGGCAAAGATAATACTACTACGGATAAGATGAACCATTCAATGCTATATTTTTGATACCCCTAATGGACTTTGGCTGACGCGAGCCGATGTCCATCGAGAGATTTTCGCGCTATCCTTGAACGAAAGTTAAACAGTGTTGCCGGGGCCTTTACTTTGTGATGAAACGCGACTAGAAAATACACATACCGTTTAGCCGCCCGCTTTCGCTACTTCGTGTTCCGAATAGGGTACAAGCGACAGACATTGGCAATGTCGCACGGTTTGTTTCGCTGGGGCAGAGGTTACCGACTTAATTTTATTCGCATTTACGGAAGCATTGATATCTCCGAACTGATTCAAAACGCCCCATTTAAATGAACCATCTATTCGTAGTAGTATTATCTTTGCTGTGCCGTATCGTCGAAAAAAATTTCTGCCGGCGCTTGATTTTTGGAACGACGGTTCGACTTGTGGCGTTTCTACTGATAAATTGTAGGGATTTTATTCAAAATTTACGTATTTTTATTGCATAAGTGAGGCCAAGGGAACAGCGGCAAATGTTCATACTTGTTATTTTTATTTAAAATGCTTTCTCTTCATGACGTAACCATGGAACGCACAAATAATCGGTCCAAATGACCTGTAATGTGTGGGCAAAACAGTTCGACGATTCAACACGCCGTTCTGTATCGCCGCGATACGAATGGATAAAAATAACCGTAGTCTGTGGGGGCCTTAAAAGTTCCGTTAAGAATGAATATTTATTACCACATTTTTGGTGGTAAGAGAGCACTCGCCAGAAGCCGTATTTAAAAAGGTAAACGACCTGTTGGGAATTTAGTCTTTTATACATTGCCTGACATTAGGGCTTGAAAAAACTATTTCTATTTTTTTGTTTGGGCGCACATATTTGCAAGGTAGAAATAACTGTCTTCCTTAAAAATTAAAGATTAAAAATTTCGAAATCAAGTGAATTGCCTTTTAAAAAATAAATATTAATATATAAGTATGAAGGCCACACATTGTCAGTTTTTCAATAGCTTCAAATTAGTGATGTAACGAATATTCGCATTCGCATTAGCAAAATTTCTGCGAATGTCTTGCGAATAAAAATATCAGAAAAAAAAACAATTCGAATCTAAAAGTAGGTTAATAAAATCAAAATCCATTCATTTTTAATTTTCTTTATTACAATAAAAAGTAACTTAACCCCGTAATCACATTATCAGTCTTTACTTTATCATTTGGTATATTGTATTTATTTATTTTACTTTAAGCAATGAAGCTTAACAATCAAATTTTCATTAGAACTTATAAGACAAAAAATAAATTATACAACGTAAACAAACAAAAAAAATCTATGAAATTTTTATTAGTTTTTGGTGCCAAATTTGAACAAAAACTGAATATTCGCATTCGCAGTCTCAATCGCGAATGTCAGTAGCAGATATTTGCATTTACATTTGCATTCGTGAATGTTCAAAAAATGACATTCGTTACGTCACTACCTGAAATAAAAGCAATTGTAATTATTCCAGCGGACATGAAAATAGGTGGAAATAGTAGGATATGGGCTGTTTCCACTTGATAAAAAGTCCTCTCACCATAAAAACTGTTGCATTTTCTGCTGCAGAGAACTTTTGTTTCCATCACCATAATTTTCTAAACATACTATTTGATTATTTCCTACATTATAAAATAGATTTGATTTTACCGCCATTTCGTCAAAACACAGTAAACAACATTTGTCCCGTTCAGAGAAGTTTTGAATTTTTATTTTAATTAATTTAAATATATTATCACAGCCCTACTTCACTTTAACAAGCCGTGAAAAAGGGAAAAGGGGGCAACTATGCCTTCAGATCTAGCGACACACGTTTGCTCAGCTGTTTAGTCATATGATTTACGTTGAATGACCTGTTTCTCTGTTGTGTTATTGTGAATAAATCAATTTTTTTGAAAGAAAATATTGTTAAGATAAAGACTAAACCTGTAAAAGGTCTTACTGTGTGAAATTTGTGAGTGCCCGGGGCTTTTTTTTTCCGCAGACTTTGGGTTTAAAAAAACAAGAATATCTGCGGGTGAAAAGTCCCGTGTTATAAAGTACTTAAAGTAAATGGCGGCAAATGAACTTGACTTTTTTGGGGTGGTGTTTTTAAAAAAATAATTAAAATTGAAAGTGTATTTTAATGATTTGTGTTTGGCTTTAATTTTGAAGGTATTTTTTTAGTTATTTTTTAAAAAAAGTAACAAATATTAGCATTGGAAATTACCAAGTACGTAGGTATACATTTTGGAATTTTTTTCGTTCGTTTTGATTTTTGTTATTGGGTTGCATAGGTAATTTTGGGGCCTGCTTATTAGATACTATTTAGTTACTGTTATTATTATTTATTTTCCTGGTAATCTCGGTATTTTCCCCAATTTAATTAATTTACCATGCCAAGTCCTTGTTGGTGCCTGGGTGCAAATCCAATTTTAAAAATTCTTGATGCAGGAGAACCGGGTGTATCTGTTTTCACCTTTCCCAAAAGGGGAAAACCTTAAAAACCCCTTTTTAGGAATATTCCTAGACAGTCATGGTCACCCCCCAAAAATTCTGTGGTTTGCGCTAAAATTTTGTAGAAAGTGAATTTTTGGGGGAGGATGATTATCGCTTGCCAGATGGGGCAATGCAAAAGGTACCTACCAAAACTAGACTAAAGTTTAAAAGCAGTGCCTAGATTTTTCCAAAACCCCCCATTACTTCTCAAAAAAAGTCCCCGTTTCCCGAAAAGTCCCGCTGAAAGCTTGGCATAAACTTGAAAACAATAATGGTCGCCTTACAAACGACACCTATTCTGCACTTTGCCATAGTACCTCTGTTTTACTAGAAATAATTGACTATTCATTTTCAAAATTTGATTTGTCGTATATTTTACCAAAAATTTTCTACTGGGAAAAATTAGAAAAAAAATTTGGTAAATACAGACTTTCGGGGGTTGTAATTACAATGTTAGCTTTGATGATATTTTAAAAAGCTGAGAAAAAAAATTTGACTCAAACATATATTTAGAAGCGCTGCTGATGGTAATTTCTCTTTTGCTGAGATTAAAAAACAGGGAGACAGCTGTATCCAGGAAAAAGATCTTGATTGGGCAATACCCAAAAAAAATTACACTGAAAAAATTTTTTTTTTTTTACCTGAAACTGGTTACCTAAATGAATATGAAATTGACAAATCGGTGCAAATTTATATAGCCTGTTATTTGCCCACAAAATTGTAAAAAAATATAATAATTGTAACATCTGTGTTTCTTTTCTTGTTGAAAAATAAGGGAAACCTAATTGACGACGAATACTTTTATTGTCTACAACGTGGCGGTTTTTAAAAGGGTTTCCCACAGAAATTGTTAAAGACGTTCTGTTCCATATGTGCGCGATTTTTGAGAAAAAATTTTTAATGACCCTGATACTGAGAGTGACTTCCCAAAATGGGAAAAACAAAAAACTATCCTGTGTGATCTAACTAATTTAAGCACTAGACAACATGAAGGCTTTAATGATTTATGCTCGCAATGTATTTGTGGTAACGAGAACAAAAAAATGTTCATTATGATGTGCTCTATATTTTCAAACATTCTTTTTAAAAAATTATGTTAAAAAAAAAAATAACAAAAATGCCACAAAAAATCGGAAAAGGCTGAGTCAAAAAAAAAAAAAAGGAAACTAGACACATTTAATAAATAAATAAACAAAATTTAAAAAATAAGTAAAATTTTTTAAATAAATGTTAAATTACACTTGTTTCCTTTTTTCAACAGCATCATGTTCTTATGCCTTGACCTATGCACATAAATTAATTTTTTTAGAGTTTAAATATTATATAAAATATTTATTTTTTCAATTATTATACTGATTTAATTATTTTAATGGAAATATCAAAACTTTCTCGCTAAATGTCGGTTATAGAGTTTAGGTCCAGTAAAATACATTCCAAGGCATTCAGTTTTAAATTGGGAAGAATACCTTCAGTTTTCTATTTACTTGGAAAACTTGAATGTTAATAAAATTCGCTAGATCCGGCGAGGAACAAAACTTAAGAGTAGATTCTTTATATTCCTCCAAAGAAATATCTCTAACAGTCTTATTTATAGTTTTAAAATTTTGGTTTTTAAATGCATATTTTCATTTTGTAAATCCTTTATTCCACCTCCAAGAGTAAGCTTACGAGGTGAGCTACTAGACAATTTCTGGGGAGTTTGTACATACTGCAGAGACCGAGGAGGCGATAGAAAAAGCGACGTTTGCACACTGACTGACTGAAGGACTTAAAAGGACTTTAGAACTCGGTAGCTGAAGTAGAACTAGGAATGGATATATTTGACCGGACTTGCATATGGCCGTACAATAAACGGTTTTTTGCAATATTGAAACAAACTTATAAACAGATGGGAAAAAATGTTGGTACAAATAACGTTAATTTTTTCTTCTGCTTAGACGTATGTTTTCAATAACGATAATAAGATATTGTAAACATCTTAAATGTATTTATACAAAACGCGAATATATTTACTAGAGGCAGCCTTGCCGTTTGGCAGTGCGAGTGCAGAGTGCCCAATCCGCACTCAGAGCGGGGTATATATTGTTGGAGGAAGAGAGAAAGGTTATACCGCTATTATTTCTCTCTTGCACAAATGTGGCTTTTTAAGCAAATCATAAAAAACGGTTTATAATTTTTTAATAAACAAAAGGAATGTATAAATGCTTTCACCAAATACAAAATAAGTCAATAAAAAGTAAAACTTCTTTAAAATCTGTAAATATATAGAAATCACAAATCACAAAATAAGTCAGTCCAAAAATTAAAAAATACACAAGGGCCAGTGGAACGGCCCGACAAATGTGTAAATAAAAATTGGTCGTAGTCCGTTCTGGCATGATTTAGACCCTAAGCGATGATTACCGCCAAACTTTTTTTCGCCCTAAAAAAAAACCCCTTTCCGGTAAAGGGAAAATGGTAACATTTCGAATATAAGAAAATTTCTAACCGAAATAAATTAAGTTTATGATGTTTAAGTAATAAAAATAAGTATAAAGTTATTAAGTATTAGGTTATTAGGTATTATAGTTATTTAAGTATTGATACATATTATTAATAAATAATTGTACCTACAGCTTGAGGCCTCTAATAACCTTTCGTAGTTGATGGGGCCTTAGGAATTTTTAATTTAAAAAAAAAAAATTAGTCAAAATCGTGTAGTCCACATGGGCGAAAATCTAGTAATAATGTAATATGCAAGCTACGTACATCAAAAATAGATAGACTAAGTCCAAGGTGTGCATATAGATAAAAAAGATGTACTTTATTGAACAAATCCATTAAAAATAATGAGATAATTGTGGTTTATTAAATACATGTTAAAAGTAATACCTTTATTCATTATTTTACATTTAAGGTTATTGTAAGATAAATATTACACCATAAAAACTTAAAGCATTTAATTTACAGTTTAGTAATTAAACTTCAGTATTATTAAGTTTACTTTTAAAAGTTTTTGTTAAGTGATTTAAAAATTATTAGGAAGGAAGTAAGTATAAAAGTTTTGAAATATGCTTGTTTTATTTTTTGTTTTAATTTTAAAAACTAAAAATTTATTACAAAATAGGGGATTCAATAACTTTTGTAAATAACAAGTTTATTTCCAGGGCGTCCCCCAATGCCCCAAAAAAAGGGATATATTAGGAAATACGATTTTAATGCCCTTTGAAAAATTTCTAATTGAGCCCGATGTGCAATAAAACCTTTTTTAAATTAGGAAGTAATTAGATTATGCGGTTTATCAACAAAGTATGTTGTAGTTAATATCTACACAGATAATGATAAAAAATATTATTTGATATATAATAAGTATGTCAAATCTGGGACAAAACTAAAAAAATTAATCTAAATTTAAAGAGCACAATCAAAAATTATCTTCGAGAACAACAAAGTGGAGATAATAAAAATTAATGAAGTGGGTATTTAAAAACTCTGGGAGATTCTTCTGATGGAGCATTAACTTATTCGAATTAACAGCATTTACTAACCAAAAAAAATTTCTGGTTAGTTCTGGTTACTTTTATTCATCATTGTTATGAGTGGGTTTTGTTTGTTTATTTTATTTTGTTCCTTTTTAAAGATAATGTAGCGTTAGATAACTTTAATAAAAGTGTGAATTTAAATTTATTTGCTTTTTGTTTTGCCACAAAATTTGCACAACTTTAAAATTTTTAATAAATAATTAAAAAAACCCCCTTACCCGAGATGGGCAGTTTAAAAAAGGTCAGATTTAGGTTTGGACCGAAATGGCAAAATTTAAGAGTAATACCTAATCCCTCGGGCCAAGATGGGCGATGCCTGTGCAATATAGGAAGACAGTCAACAGAGTACTTCAAGCAAACATTGATCGGATTACGGACGAATTTTGTTTTTTTCTAAAATTTATTTATAGGAATAGTGCATTCTTGGGAAAAAAAAATTCCTAAATTTTTAAAAACAATTTTTACTTAATTAATATTTTTTGCCCTTTAATTAATTTATTTGGATTTTATTCCCCCAATTACTAGACTTAAAAAAAAATAATTTGTTTTATTTGGAAAAAAAATGTCTTTGTTCAATAAGCACGAAAACAAGAAAAAAACCTTTAGGAAAAACTTATACCCTTAGGCTAACTTCTTAAAAAACAATTCTGAATTTTTAAAACAATTACATATAGAGACAAAAAACATGGTTCAAAAAGCAATCATCGACATCATTTCCTCAAATGTGTGGGTCGGAATGGTTGGAGACATCCTTTTTTATTTTTTACAAAGGGAGACTAACTCGGAATTTTTGAAATAGGTTTGCCACCACTCAAAAGGGGTTTCTATTTGGTTAAGACAACAAATGTTTCTTATACATGATAAAACCCAAAAAAAATTTTCCCTAAATAAGAAAAAATTTCCCCAAACGATTTTTAAAGTGCAAATTTCCAATTTCAGATAAAAAAAAAATAAAAACCCAATAAGGGTTGTAGATTTTAAAAGAGAAACCCGATTAAAATATTGTTGTAAGAAAGCTTGGAAAAAAATTTTTCTATTCAAATTTCTTGCGACTATATTTATTAACAGTTACATTTTTTCTCATTAAAGTTTACCACCCTAGAGTTTAAAAGTTAAACATTTTTGGCAATATTAAGCAAACATTTTATAAATTATGATATTGGAGCCTAGGGGGGGGGACACAGGGAATAGGAACGGCGCCTTCACCATATTTTGTATATACTGGGGTGCCCCCCCCTAAGGGCAATGTATACTGTCACTTCACCACTTGTGACACATTATACTGCAAGACATTATACAATGAAACACTTTATTGGAACCTTTCGCATATAGGCTAAGAGCCAGAAACCATCCGACTAACCCATTTCCCACAAAGTAGAAATTTTTAAAATTTTTTTATATTTAGATAAAAAACCGTTCTGGCAGGCCCCGTTTTCTTCACCCTCCCAAAATTTTAAAATGTCAAAAAATTTTTTTTTAACCTGCTTCCCCAAAAAAAATTTTGATACAATGTAATTTACAGATGTGTGAGCCAAAAAAAAAAAAACAACTTATTTGGGTTTCCCAAGTATTTCCCCGACGGAGTTGTGTCGGGGGATGACAATTTATATAACCTGCTTCCACAAGGCTAAAATTTTAAGGGCATATTTTAATATTTAAAAATATATTTAAATAATATTTATTTTAAAAAAATATATATATATATATATATATATATATATATATATATATATATATATATATATATATATATATATATATATATATATATATATATATATATATATATATATATATATATATATATATATATATTTTTTTTGTACCCTTTGTTTTTGGATTTTTAAGGAAAAAGTGATTTAAAAGACAATTTTTTGCAGACTTGTAAGGATAAAATTTTTTTAATTTTTGTATTGGTTAAATAAATAAAAATTAAACTTTCATGTACCTTTGTTCGTCTTTCATTTAAGAATTTTTTATCATATCTTCCAAACACAATAAATAATATCCTCTATTTCTGACAATGAAGCTCATATGAGTCTGTTGCGCCTGCACCTTGTCGAGCGCCCTGACTATTTTTATACTAGTTAAAAAACCCGCAACCATCAGAATAGTCTGGCGGGGTTTTAAAATACTTTCCCCTTTTTTAAAAATATGCCCTTAAAATTTTGCCTTGTGGGGAAAAAGGTTTAAATTGCCATTCTGACGACAACTTTACTTTTGTCTGGCACATACTTGTATCCTTTAAAATAGGTTGTTTTTTTAATCACACATATGTGAATTCATTATATAAAAAAATTTTGGGGTTTTTACAGGTTATTTTTTTTTTCGTTTTCAAAATTTTGGGGAAAAAAATTTTAAAAATTTTCTAGCTTTTTTGGGAAATGGGTTAGTCGGATGGTTCAATGGCTTTATCCCAAGAAACAATGCCAGTACGCTGACCGTTCCTGTAATCCGTGGTACTGTTTTGGTTATGTACCGACATCACGTTTTATTTTTTTTTCCCAATATTGCTTATGATTTTTTTTATCCCAATTTTGTAAAATTTGCTATATTATAGATGTAATGCCTTATAGCTTACAATAAAAATATTAAATTATTTATAGTAAAATTTTCCTCTACATAAAAAAATGTTTTAAACAATTTCGTTAATCATTCCCTAACCCGTTACACTTTTTAAAGGTTTTTTCCAATGTGATTATAAAATTTTTGAATTTATATGCTTGTACCTTTGTGATGAAAAATTTCCATTAACCATTTTTACAAAAGAAAAAAATTTTGGGGTACGTTAACCCCCTTCTACGAAGGCTTAAAGAAGGGGTTCAATAGTTTTAAAAAATTTTCAGGAAAGCCAGAAAAAGAGTATTTGAAATTAAATAAGGTAAGTGTTGATCTTGGTTTTTTTTTTAGCTGTATATGTTTAAAATTTAAAATGCCCCCAAAAAATAACAAAAAACATTTAAAAAACCCTAAATTCCTTTTTCCCAAATTTTAAAATAAAATTTTTTAAATTTTTTCTTTTTTTGTTTTTTAAAATTTTTTAAAGGAAACGAAAAAAAATTTCAAAATTGGGATCCGGGGTATTTTAAACGAGAAATTTAAATTCATCCATCGAGGGTTTGCATGAGCGCCAGTTGGGCCCCCCCCTTATTTTAGATGGCATTCTTTTTTGTTAGAATTTGATTAGTTTATTAAAAATAAGTTACAAAAATTTTTTCCAAAAAAATGTATACCAGTCTCAGGGAACCTTTTTGGAAAACCATTTTAAAAAGGACCCCCTTTTTTAGGAAAATGGGTTTTAGCCAATTTTTTTTAAACTTTAAAAGAATAGTTCTAACAAAAAAATTCCAAAGGGGAAAAACCAAAAATTTTCCCCCCCCCACCAAAAACCTCAAAGGGGTTCCCCAAAAATGCCAGTGACCTTTGAGGGAAATTTTTGGGGGGGTTAAATTTTTTGGTTTTGTGCCCTCTTTGGAAAATTTAGGAACTTTTTTTTGATGGAAAACAATTGGTAAACCTTTTTCCCAAAAAAAAGCGGGGCCCCAAACGTTTCCCAAAGTTGCTTCTAAATTAAAGGTATCATTTTTGATAAAAAAAGAAAGTAACTTATTTTTTAATAAAGGGGAAAAATTCAAGTTAAAAAATTTTATGAAAAAAAGGGGGGTGGGAAGGGCGCTTTTTGCTACCAACATCAAACGCATGAACGAATTTGAATTTCTGGCCTCAAAAACCCGGCCCCCTAATATCGTACCGCTATGTCATTTGGTTAAGAAATTACTACGAAAACAAAAAAACAAAATTAAAAGTTTGCCACCTTGTATCTTAGAATCAACTTTCGGATAAGGCAGGTTTCGTAAATTGTATTATTTCAAAAAAAGGAATCGGCTGTCGCGGGTCCCATTTTTTTTGGGAGACCTTTTAAAGGAAAAAAATTACTACACATGCAACTGTTTTTGTGTTTCTGGATACCAAAGAATAGACCTTTTTAAATTTTTTTGAGATATTATCACATTATCTCAGTAATGTAGCGTATGTTCATATTGGGGAAAAAATAATAAAAAAGGTTTAATTGGGACAGAATTTTGAAATTTAAAAAAGGTGAAAAAGCAGAATAATAAAGTTTTTTAAATTTTAACATTTTTTTTCTATTAACAGATATATCCCCACCCCCTTGGCGTATTTGTCCATTCCGTGAACTGGTTTCCGTTCGTGAAGTGGAACCAGATGGTGTAATAATATTTTATTTAACTATCGGGGCAAGTTTAATGTCCAGTTTATGAAATGGATATGTTTTTTTTTTACTTAGAGGGGCGAGACTTTTAAACTGACAAAAAATCTTTCCCCGTTCCTGTATTATATTTGAAATTTGTCCTTTTTGTAAAACAATCAGTCGTGGGTTTTTTTTTAATCGCATGAACATTATATTGAGCTACTAAAGCAAAAATGTTTAATATCAAAGATAAATTTTTTTCCTTTTGATCTACATTACACGAAAAAATAACCACAACTAACTAAAAATGTTGAGTCATTGCATTTATTACAGTAAATAGATAAATGCCAAATATACAGTACAGAAACTGGATGATTTTTGTGTCCCCATGCTTAAAACCCTCTCGTTTCACCATGTGGAAAAATGGTATTTTTATTTTATGAACTGGGGAAAATATTTTTGATGGTGCAATAAAATATTTTAAATATCTGGTTTCACGTCAGGAACTGGACATTCAGTTCATGAAATGGGCCATTATGCCATTTGGGTAGACCCCTACATATTTTTTTAAAATTTCCGAAAATTGGTATAAAAATAATAGAGGGCTAGATTGTAAGAAATAGTTGTATACTCTTTTAAAAGGGGAAAAAGGGTTAAAAAAACAAAAATTTTACAATATACATAAAATTGTGTAAGATTTTTAAATTTATTATGCACAATTTTTATTTTTTTTTTACCAACCTATTGCATTGCAAAAAAAAAAGGGCAATAGGATGGATGCAAAAGCAAGTACACCAATCTACACAAATTGTACTAATAAATTTTTAAAATGATTACACAATTTTATGGATGGTACCTTTTGCTACTGTAACCATTTTTGATTTTTAAGAGTGTTTTTATTAGTAATTTACGTTCAAGGCCGGAAAATCGTCTATTAAAGTAAAAGTCTAAATTATTACCGACAAGGCGACGGAGAAACCAAGTCCGGAATTGCTAGAACTTTAAACCCCAACTAACAAAAAAATATATCACTTACTCAAAAAAACCGTATGTAGAGAATTCATAAACCTACAAAATGGATTTTGAAAAATCCCAATTCGACCATTTTTCACCGAGAAAAGCCGGAAATACTCTTTTAAAAAAGACCTTTTTTAAACTCGTGTCTCCGTTAATTTTCAATAGGTTTGTAGAACATTGTTAAAAATGCTTGTGAACCTAGCGTCAAAAAATTCGCGACCGAGACGTACTGAGTCGACCGTAGGTAGACATTGCGCCCTTCTGGGCAGACAGGCCGATTTTCCCGGGCATGACGTCATTATTTAGAACTTGGCTAGCTTAATAGTATTGCGCATCGTGTCACCTGTCACCGTCACCTGTCACCTGTCAACTGTCAAATGTCAAATATTTAGGAACTTTTGGTTAACTATAGTATTACGTCACATGCGGGGCCCCTACGCTTAAGCACCAGGCCCGGGGCTTAGGCGCGGGGCACTCAATCTGTAGGAATCTTAACCTATTTATGTTACCTGTCAAACGTCATCAGCTGTTGGCCATCTTGGATCTCGACGTCATCGGGCGAATTAAAAAAAAAAAGTCCGGGGGATTTGAACCACCTTGCCCGTCCTTTCTTCTGTTCCAGCGCCTATCCCATTAGGGGCCCCGAAGGAAATAATAGATTGGTTAAATTGTGCAGTAGAAAACAATTAGAATCTTAGGCTAGCACTGTGCATATGTTAAAATAATGGAGCCTGTCAAACCACGTGGTATATTAGCTTACGTACTACCTTACGTATGTGCTAAAAAATGGCGCCTGTTAACTGTCACTTGTCAAAACTAACACACACTAAGACCTGTGGGGACACCCCCGATGATGACTGTGTTTAAACATAGAAATCGTTGAAACATGTTAAATGTGCAGAGGAGGAACCACCCATTATACCGTAGTAATATAGTGTTAAAACCCGATGATGAGGATGTTTAAATAGTAAAACGTTACTATCATAATTAGTGTAAATATTACTTAAAATAGCGGCTAACATATCTAAAATAATTGCAACGCATTTGGCCGGGCGGGCTCATGTTATAAAATCAAACAAATATACGACTCAAACAGCCGGTTATCATCTTTAAAATAAGGTTGTTACCTCTGCAAATTTTATATTGGCCGTTTTCTAACTCATAATACACACCAGATTAAAATTATACAAATGATTGACAGAAATAGGTTTTATATCTGGGTTTTAAGCCCAATAATAACAGAGCTACAACTAATACATTTAAAGCGTGTACATGACGCAAATAGTACCTTCTTTATCTCCAAACCAGGATGTTGTGCATTGTCGCCTAAATTAATATTTACATAAAGTTCTTTGGTAACATCACCATGTATATCTTAATATCAAATAATTTGTTTACCCATGTTAAACATACATTTGATGTTTAAATTTAATATTATCTAAAAAGTTTTTTGGCAATTATATATAACTTTTACATTTATTAACAGATTTAGATACTGCTTTATTTTCTGGTTCAGGATGTTAAAACATACATATTTGATGTTTAAATTTAATATAGCATGTTATTTTTTGGCAACACTATGTATAACTTTTATTTATCAACAGATTTTAAATAATTCTTTATTCTAAATTTGGCATGTTAAAAAAAACATTAAGCATGGTCCAAATTTAATATTGGTATAAAGTCCTTTGGCATCACTACGTATAACTTCTTTTTATTTATCATAATGATTGAAATAATTCGTTTTTAAATAAATTCTAATTTTTCCCACCCTCTATCAAATTATAGACTTTTCGGTCAAAATAAAGTGTTTTAATAAAACATTTATTCAATTTAACAACTTTAACTTATACAGCGTTTTAACTAAGATTAAAGTACAAACTATAGCTTTAAATATTCTTTAAATAAATCATTAGTAGTTTAATTTAAGGAAGTATACGTTTCCAATAAATAGTTAGACAAATCATTAGTATTAGAATTTAACGGTAAACACAATACAGGAGTTACGGAATAGATGTTTAACTAATTGTTTGAAACAATCATTTAGTAAGTTTATTACATTATTACGACTTAGCCATCACATTTCTATAGGTATGAGGTCAGAAGGGCTTTGTTTAACTGTAACATTTATATTCTGCATTAATAACGGCACCGTATTTTCAAGAACGGCACCGTTTTTCACACGGCACTGTTTAATAACGGCACGTATTTTCAATAACGGCGAATACGGCACCGTATTTGTAATAATAGCACCGTACAAATAACAGCTTCTGTATTTTCAATAATAGCATCGTAGATTGCCAGTTAGTGATTATAATTTATCATATCAGATAATGCTTTAGATGTAAATGAGGCTATCAACCAGACCTTGAGGTAAGTAACCTTTATTGGCGGACAGTACCAGCCTTGATCGTAATCGTGGTTAGCCAGGTTTGTGCCTTTCTCCTTTTATAGAAGATCTACCTTCTTCCTCCTTTTCTCTCCAGACGAGTCTGGGTCGCTAGCGACGCGAGAAAAGGAGGAAGGAAGACAAGATAACACCTTAAAGAAAGAGAGAGAGGCACAAACCACAACTAACCACGATTACGTCAAAGAACAGATGTCCGCTGTCCGCCGAGATAAAAGGTTACCCACCTCAAGGTCACCGGACGTTGATAAGCCTCATTTACACATCTAAAGCGTATCTGATATGAATAAATTATAATCCACTTTAACTAACCAATCTACAGTGCTGTTATTTGAAAATACAGGGCTGTTATTTGAAAATACAGTGCTGTTATTTAAAATACGGTGCCGTTATTTAAAAACGGTGCCGTTATTTGAAAATACGGTGCCGTTATTTAAAAACGGTACGTTATTAAAAACGGTGCCGTTATTTGAAAAAAACGGTGCCGTTATTTGAAAAATACAGCCGTTATTTGAAATACGGTGCCGTTATTTGAAAAATACGGTGCCGTTATTTAAAACGGTGCCGTTATTGGAAATACGGTGCCGTTATTTGAAAATACTTGCGCCGTTATTTAAAAACGGTGCTGCTATTTGGAAAACAGGGCTAAGCGTTATTTGAAAAATACAGGGCTGTTATTTAAAATACTGTTATTTGGAAAACAGTGCTGTTATTTGAAATAAGCGAATAAACTTACAATTTTCCATTGCATTTATTTTATGAAAATAATACTGTAATATTCTTCTGTGAGTTGAAAGCGCATTTATGTGGTGAGAGATGCAATTTTGTATGTTTTGCATCTGTTTATTTATTTTCCAAAATATACAGTTAAACAAACCCCTTGACCTCATGCCTATAAATGCTGATGGCTAAGTCGTAATAATGTAATAACCTTAAATGATTGTTTCAAACAATTAGTGAAACATCTATTCCTCTCCTGTATTACATTTTACCGTTAAAATTCTAATACTAATGATTTGTCTAACTATTTATTGAAACGTATACTTAAATTAAACTACTAATGATTTATTTAAAAAGAATATTTAAAGCTATAGTTTGTACTTTAATCTATTAAACTGTATAAGTTAAGTTTTTAAAAATTGTATAAATGTTTTTAATTAAGGCTTAGCTATTTGGACGAAAGTCTATAATTTGATAGAGGGTGGAGAAAATTAGAATTTATTTAAACGAATTATTTCAATCGTATGATAAAAAAAAAAATAAGTTATACGTAGTGATGCAAAAGGATTTTTTATACCAATATTAAATTTGGACCATGTATTTTTTAACATTTTTGTTAGAATAGAATTATTAACTTTTTGATAATAAAATATCATAGGTGTTGAAGGGGCTTTATCCTTATATTAAATTTAAACATCAAATATGTATGTCTTAACATCCGGGAATTAGAATAAAAACAATTATCTAAATCTGTTATAAGTAAAGTTATATATAGTGTTGCCAAAGGCTTTAAGATAATATTAAATTTAAACATCAAATATATGTTTAACATACTGAATTAGAATAAAAATAAATTATTTCAATCGAATATTAAATAAAAAAGATATACAGTGTACCAAAAGGGCTTATGGTAATATTAAATTTAAACGACAAATACGTATATTTTAACATCCTGAAGGAATAAAAAGATTTTTTAGTGTATTTGCGTCATAATTTACACATTTTTTAAATGTATTAGTTGCTAATTTTTAGCTCCTGTTATTTGTTAGACTTAAACCCAGATATAAAATATTTCTATCAATCCGATTTGTAAAATTTTTAAAAAACCTGGTTGTGTATTAGGGGTTTAAAGAAACATATTTAATATAAAATTTCTAGGGGTAGCAACCTTTTTTTTTTAAGATTTAACCGAGTTATGAGCTTGTTTGAGTCAGCCTAATTTATTTGATTTTATACCGCTGATTACCCGGTAACTTGAGTGCCTTAATTATTTTTTTTAGATATGTTAGCCGCTATTTTTTGCATGTATATTTACACTAAGTACTTATTAAACAACGTTTTCTTTATTTAAAATCCCATCATCGGGTTTTAACTAACACTATATAACAGGTATAATTAGGTCTTTTTTTCCCTTTGTTTGCCCATTTTTATTTAAATATGTTTCAACGTTTCTATATTTAACCAGCATCATCATCATCAGGTTTTTAACTAACGCCATATGTTGTTACGTAATATCCGGCAGCAGCCATACTTTTAAAAATTTAAAAATGTATATTTATACCAACGTTTCTATATTTAAACACAGTCATCATCGGGGCATTACAAAGGTCTAGTGTGTTTTAGTTTTTGACAAGTGACAGTTGACAGGCCCTTTTTTTTTTTGCACATACGTAAGGTAGTACACGGGGTAATATACCACGGGTTTTGACAGGCTCCATTATTTTAACATATGCACAGTGCTCCCTGATTCCAATTATGTCTTCTACTGCACACAATTTAACCAATACATTTAATATCCTTTGGGGCCCAATGGGATAGGCGCTGGAACCAGAAAAAAGGGCGACGGGCATAGGTGGTTCAAATCCCCGGACTTTTTTATTTAATTCCCCGATGACGTCGAGATCCAAGATGGCTACCAACAGCTGATGACTTTTACGGGGAAATAAATATAGTTGGTTAAAAATTCCTACAGAGGGTTAAAATGCCCCGCGCCAAGCCCGGGCCTGGTGCTTAAGCGTGGGGGCCCCCCCATGTGACGTAAACCTTATAGTTAACCTAAGATTCCAAATTTTTGACATTTGACAGTTGACGGGGCAGGTGAGGGGGGGACGGTGACGGGGGACACCGGCAATCCTTTTAAAAAATAGCCCCCAAAATTCCTAAAAATGACGCTGGACCGGAAGCCCTTTTCAGAAGGGGCCGCTAGACCGGGGGGGGACCAGCAGCGTCGGAGAAACGAGAGACGGGCTGCGTATTGCCCCCCCCCACGGTCGACTCAAACGTCTCGGTTGCGAATATCGCTTGAGCGCTATTTTCTCAACATTTTTTAAAAATGTTTTTAAAATTATATGAAAATGGAGATATAAATTTGTAGCTTTTAATTTCAACTTTAAAAACCGTTTTAAAAAAATCGGACCATTTGCCAAAATCCAAGGCACTTTTCAAGATAAGGGCCTAATATTTTTTTAGTGCGATTGAATAAAAACTATTGATGCGACACTTTTCATCTTTTGGTAGATCAAAGTATATGTTATTGACTATATTCCCAAAAAACAGTCCTTAATATTAAAAAAAAACCCCAAAACAAATTTAAAAAAAAAGGCTTTTTAAAGTTTTCCGGCTTTTTTCGGTGAAAAGGTCGGTGGGGTTTTTAAAAATTTTGTGGGTTTTTAAATTCTCTAAAAACTTTTTTTTATGAGTAAAGGTATACCCCGTATTCTTTTTAAATTTTAAAAAAAAAAAGAAAAAACCCTTTTTTTTTTTTTAAAGTTATTGTTTAAAAAAATTCCCCGAAAAAAAATTGTTTGGATTTGTGATTTAAGTAACTAAGGTTATTCCGGAAGTCATGGCGCAGTCGGGATATCTGTTAACATCAAGGAAGTTTAAAGGTTAGGAAGCCCAATGCTAGGCCCATTCGATCAAAAAATGTCCAACCCAGTATAAAACAACTGTCAGAGTTGGCCCCGCCGCGCCGATTTTGCCAAAACGAAATTTAAAATATTTAATTTTCCATTTTAACAATTGATAAAACAGTGTGTAGTTAGGCAACACATTATATTTTTATGAAAGCCGTATTTTTCGATTTTTTGTTTTTTTGGATTATATTTTGTGGTTGCAAAAGTTTTTTGGATTGATAAAAACTTTCTTATTTTAGTGATTAGTGTTTATTAAATTGTGACTATAATTTTGTGTTTATTGTTTGAACTTATAATATTAACAAAATGACTAGAGGTTGTATGGTTTTGTCTTGAAAATCTAAGGGTAACATACCCGGCATTTTTACTTTAGGTAAGATTTTTATATTTAAATTAGGTGACTTATGAGACGTAACGTTAGGTAACCGAATAAATAATAATATATCAATTATGAATAATAGAAAATGAAAATTTCATAGGAAATAGCAGTGAGAAAAGTAAGGCAATCCTAACTATCTTTAGATGATTTCCACAATGTTTGTGTATTTCGTGGATTATTAAAAGGAAATAAGGTTTACATTTAGGTACTTTATTTCATTTAATAATTTAGTACATTCTTTTAAAGGATCAAATTTATTAATTACTGGGCAGACCAGGCAAATTTTAATATATACAGGTCCCTCTAATTGAAAAAAAAGAAGTACAATTTTAGGTTAAAGTTCATTTTTGCTTTTTCTGTATTTTTTTAAAAAAGAAATTAGATTTTTGATTTCTTAAACTTACATTATCAACTTTTTAAGCTCGACATACTGTAGACACATAATATTTAACGGTTACTGTTACAATGGATACCTAGGACCAAAGGTTACTAAAAATTTTTACCACTGTTATTCTGTCTCATGAATGTTTGTTATTGGTGAAAAGTTTTGCCTAAAAAGCAGTTATAAAAATTTTCACTTTTTAATGTACAACCACAATCTTGGGGATTAGATTAAACTCATTTACACTATCTTGCCCTTTTTTTTATCACAAAATTGGTGATAAGTACATGAAACTATCATACAATGTTTGAAATGTTGTTTTTTTTTATTTACAAAGATTTTTGGTAAAAATACAAAACTCCCAAAAATATCGACCATTTAAATAGAAGGGGCGGGTAAAGTGGCGCCATCTATTTTTCCATATTATATCAGATGATTAAAATCCAATATTAACAAAAATTTTTAAAATATTTTATGGTAGTATCGTTTAATAACCAACAATTTTGTGCAAAAAAAAAAAAAAAACAGTAATGCTTGAATTTGACATTTGATGATGTCAACTTAATAGATAGTAACAAAGAATTTTGGAAGTCCGGTCTGACCTACTATTCATTGCGCAAACTCCGGGGGGCCCAATCCCCCGATTCCCGCTGCCGCACGCCTGGACAATTTTGTTCACAGTATTGGGCCTCCATACACCTTTAAACTTCCCCTTTTTTTTAAAATTAATTACAAAAAAAATCTATAATGACTGTACTAATATTTTATTCATAAAAATGTTTATTTAGAATCCATAATTAACATTTTTAGAAAATTCAAAATATACCCGATGATAAGACCTTTCCCTGTATCTTAACATTACCTTAAGAAGTAAGGAGGTTCCACAGAATGTTCATAAACTACGGCCAGGTGATATAGACGTAATAGCTGCTTTAGGGGACAGTCTAACAGCCGGATTTGGAGCCTTTGCGACCAGTCTATTGGAAGGGTTTTTTTTTAGAAACAAGGGGTGCAGTATTTAGCGTGGGTAAATAATTTCACCATAAGAGTTAAGGAAATAAACACTAAAAAAGAACTCATCTCCGAATTTTGTGAGTAAGATTGATCGAGATGCGGTTTTTTTCATTCGATTCGTGAGAGCGTCTAGAAATATTGTGACCCCATGTGATCATAAAGAATCAAAAATTGCATTAGTGCATAAAAAATGCAAAGCTAAAGAATTAAAAATTTATAAGTCGGGAAAAATTTAAAGGAAATAAGTTCAATTTTGGGGTTTTTGGGGGCGTTCAATACGAATATGATATCCAGAGCGATCTCAAAGGTACCTAGTTACCAGGATGACGTATCTTCTAGAGTTCTGTGGACATTCGTTATAAAATTAGCCCAAACTCGTTACCCTAGGATTTTTAAGTCTGCTGGACACGAATATCCCAACACCACAAGGTGGCGGGTTTAAATGTCGTCTTCTGAAGTTTTATGGAAATTTTTAAAAAATTAGCCCAAACTAGTTGCCTAGGGGTTTTTTAGGTCACATGACACAAATATCACTACGATAACAGTCCTCGAGGTATCGACGTCATCTTCATAGGCTTTAATTTAGCGCTTTAGTACAGTTGGCAACATCAATGAAATTGTATTTGAGAAAAATAATCTTCCACCCAAAACTGAAACCCTAGACGAAGGGAAAAATTTGAAAGATAATAATAAAAATTAAAACAATAAATACCAAAAATCAAAATTGAAAAAATTTTCTAAATATACTTTTTTTGAAAACATGTATTTTTGTAATATATGTTCTATAGTTTGTGGCAGATTCACGTTTCATTTGTTTTATTTGGGATACTCGCCTTACTACTTTTTGGAAAATGGGACTTTGGTTTGGGTCCCGGGGGATACAAGCTGACCCTGTCCAGCCCCATTGACCCCTATAAACTTGCAGATTGCCTGCAAACAAAAAAGAAGAAAACCCCCAAAAAACCATAAAAATTAAAATACTAGTTACGTTTCGGTGGCAAGTCGGCCACCGTTATCAAGAAAAAAACTAAAACAAAAATTAAACTAAATTTAACATTTTTGGTCTAAAAAATTCTGATAGCTTTTTTTACTTTTTAATGATGTTTTGTCATAAGGACACTAGGTTATTGGATTGGTGTATTATAGTATTCAAAACAACCAGAAAGGTGGGTGGGGGTGTGTTAATTTATTTTTAAATTTACCCGAATTTACTTCAGCATCAACATAGGTAACCATGTATTATTTAAATTTAAAAAATATTGATGCTACACATCTGTCTTTATTTAGTAAAAAAATGCACTTTCCCTTTTTTTGTTTTTAAACAAATTTCCTTTGCTAAAGTAGAAGCATTTCCCGTTTATTATTGGGAATAAAAAATGGGGTTGACAGATTTTTTATTTGGGAATTCGTGTTTTTAATATATGTTCTATGTTCTTAATGCATTTAGCCAATGGGCCCGGGAAATTTAATATAAAATTTATTACATTCACAAGGGACTAATAAATGACATTTTTT
>JAHBCN010006305.1:0-49679 GCA_019359885.1 Listronotus oregonensis | reverse complement strand
TAAAAAAGTTTTCAATACAACCAAATTTTGGTTCGTCATTAAAATTTAAACCGGGGGTTTGGGGAAAAGGTCTTTGTACGAATAAGACGTGGTTGGGAATTAGCCCCAAAGAAATGTAAAATCAATCGATTGATGATAGATTTTACAAATTAGCAATAACGACTGAAATTTTACAAAAACAGTTTTGTAGAAACGAATTTCTGTTGGCTGAAAATAATGTTTTTCTAAAAGAAACCAATGTTGGCGACAAGAATGACAAAGAAATATCACTAAGAACTACTACTACAAGGTTTTATTTCATGTATGTGCAATAAAAACTGTATTAACAGAGCATGTTCTTGTCTAAAAAAGAATGTCACCTGCAATTCTTAGTGCCATCATTTAAGCTCTTGTTCAAATAAATAATTTTTTACTTAACTGGATCTTTGCCTAAGAATAAAGTGTTATTTGTTGTTGTATTTTTCAGTATTTAAATAAAATATATTATCTAAAAAACATTTTTAATTTTATTTAATTCAGACCCTGCGCGCTATTTAAATTAAAAAAGCAAAACTAATGCTGGTTATTCAGAAATGTACAGAACTAGTATTGTACAGTTCAAAATACGCAAAACTAGTCCTGCTTATTCCGTAATGCTCAATATTCGCATAAAAATAAAATTTCGGGTTTAGGAAATATTCGTTGCTCAAAACTAGTTTTGCTTTTTTTTAGGGTATTGCCGAAATCGACTATTGAGCGTAACATATATAACAAATTTGTATATTAAACTGCGATAAATAGCCGCGTTTTAAACTGAAGCACGTGTTTCAACGTTTAAAAACCGTTTAACAACTAACTACATATTAGACGTTTTCCCGCCACATCTACTTTATAAGGGTTTGGCAACCCTGCGTGGTCTAGTAACGTCGGCGGAGTATGTAATATTTGTATCTCCGATGGCTTGAAAAATATGTTGTACGTATTTGGATCCATAAGGTGTATTGAATATATGAAAATCGTAATTTAGGCAAATAGCTTACCCCTCTAGTGTTGCATGAGAAGTTGTAAATAACAAGATTTAATTTTTGAAATTTACACTTCTCTATCGAACTTCCTTCTTGGTGGTCAAGGGTTGTCTATTGTATTATAAGGGGGACCCTATATATTATTAAAAAAATAAAAATTTTATATATATATATATATATATATATATATATATATATATATATAAAATATATATATATACCATCGGTATAAATTGCCATTATCAAGTAATAAGAATGACCCAAAAGACTTATAAAGTTTTCAGGTAATAATCTCTTATTCGCCAACAACAAAATAAATACGACCCTGTCACGGCTAATACTTTTATGGCTTTATTGCATGTCATTATCCCGTTTCGGGCCAGGTCAGTTTCTTAGATTGTGAAAATTACTATACCATTTAAAATAAATGTAAAACCTGCATATTGATAAAGTTTTTAATATTGACCTTTATAAAAATACTGATATTCAAATATTATACAGGTAATTACAAATGAGAAAAATGCTACAGAAGGACCAGAAATTACAAATAAGTGGCAATTTTTGCAAAATCTAACCGATTTTAATCCAAGCAGTCGACACCCCAGCTACGAGAAACAATTCTGCGGATCTCCGGGTCAGTTACAATATTTAACATAAATTGAATTTGATTAATTAATAAAAATTATATTTTAGATGAAAAGTACGTCCATGTAGTAGTAAGTGCGAAGGATGAGGAAGAAGACCTTTTTACTTGGAAAAATTTACAGTCATTATGCAAGTTGGAAAACATACTCATGAATTTTAAAAATGTTCCTAGTCTGTGTATTTCGAACTCGAAAATGGAAAGTAAATGTTGTAAGCCCTGGTCGTTGCCCAATTATATAGCAGTTCTTCACGAAAAAAACACTTGTTTGAGTATAACGGTACGATATATCGCCAGTTCGCTTAAATAGTGTTATAACGCAAAAAAAGTCATTTTGGTAGATGGTGCCTTTCTCCATAGTTGGATAGATTAGTCCTCACACTTTTTGTGTTTGAATTCAAAAACCATTAAAACGAGCTCACAATGAGCAATTTTCAGGGGTTTTTAAAGATTTTTAAAATAGCGTATAAAGTATTACTAAAATCAAAATCCAACCAATTTTTTTGAGGTAATTTTTTTTAAACAATAATTATAAAAAAAAGCCCTTATTTTCGTTTTTTTTTAATATAACAAAAAGTACTGGCTAAATCAAGACCGCTTGTAGAGGATTCAAAAACCTACAAAATGGTTTTTGAAAAATCCCGATCCGACCATTTTTCACCGAGAAAAGCCGGGGAAACACTTAAAACAGACCTTCTTTCAAAATTTCGTATCTCCGTTAATTTTCAATATTAAGAGCTGATTTTTTGGGAAATGGTAATCAATAACATATACTTTGAGCTGCCGAAAGATGAAAATTGTCACATTAATAATTTTTATTTAATCGCACTATAAACAAATTAGGCCCTTATCTTGCAAGTGCCGAGAAAATTGGGCAAATAGTCCGATTTGAATTTTAAAAAGCTTTTTAAAGTTGAGATTAAAAGCTACAAATTGTATATCTTACATTTTCATATAAGTTTGGAGAACATTGTTAAAAATGCTTGTGAACCTAGCGCGTCGAGCGAAAATTCGCGACTGAGACGTATATTCGCTGCTAAGTGCCCCCTCCACGGTCGACTCAGTACGTCTCGGTCGCGAATTTTCGCTCGACGCGCTAGGTTCACATGCTGCGACAATTTTGATCTTTCGGCAGCTTAAAGTATATGTTATTGACTATCATTTCCCAAAAAATCAACCCTTAATATTGAAAATTAACGGAGATACGAATTTTTGAAAGAAGGTCTGTTTTAGGCGTTTTTCCGGCTTTTCTCGGTGAAAAATGTTCGGATCGGGATTTTTCAAAAACCAATTTGTAGGTTTATCGAAACGTCAAAATTATAACAATTTTATTGTTCCATGGCTTTCTTGATACTAATATATTTTTTTAAATTTATTTATAATTTAAGCTAAAATATCTCAAAAATGGTTCACTCAGAATCATCGTAGCTATGTCAGAGCTCGCTTCGCCCCCGGGATCGTTAAAATATTAACGATATAAAATTACTTACTTCAAGTCCGAAAATGCGCTTTGTTTCAAAAAGTTTTAGGGATAAAAGTAAAATTGTTATCTTTAATAATGAACGTAAATTTGCCTAGCGTGAGCGAAAATCGTAGATTATTCGCTGCTAAAGTGCTGTGAAACTCAATAATTTTGTTTTCATGTTGCAAATTGTCTTCGGCAGCTTGAATGTAGAATTAAAACAACCAATTTAATTAAAGATCGATTTTAAAGAGCGTCTGAAAACTTTCCGGCATTTCAGGTAAATGTTGGATCGGGATTTATAAAAACAATTATGTATTATCAAATAAAATATGAAAAATTTCACAACCTTGTTTAGATTTAAAATTATTTTAATAAAATAAAAAACATCAAATATCATCAATGTATATATTTTTGAAATCAGAAAAAAAGATCTGTCGGTGTTGCCCATAATATACAGGGTATTCTATACCATATTCAGGAAAGTTTAACTTATATATATTTTTCCATTTTTTTATTGCGATATTTTTTTACTAATAATTTTAAAAGATAATATGAAAGAAAAACTACAATTTTTATATAAAACATTTTTTTTTCTATCTTCAAAAATAAAGGCTTCAAATGCCACGTAAATATAATCAAAGACCCTGTACAGAAAAAGGTATTTTTGGTGTATAGAGTTGGGACACCCACGGTGCGTTAGTACATAGGCTTTTAGCCTATGTACTAACGACAAATGGCATTTTTGAAATACTTAGGAAGACAATCACTCACCTTGTACAGGGTGTCCCAAACTGGACGCGTTCTTATGGGAACAACCCTTATTTGAAGGGATAGAAAAAAATTGACCAAGGTGTCCGGAGCTCAAATTTAATGAGAAAACTACTGGCGCTAACAAAACTTTGCTATCTCGTATCGTTTGGCCACTAGAGGGCGTTTCTCGAATTTCGTCGATTTTTTAAATGCCCCATAACTTTCTTATTAATAAAGATAATTAATTTTGATAAAAACTTTCTTAAGGCACTTTTTTTCATAGAAATCATTGCAATAGGCAGATTTTTTACAGGGCGTTTAGATTTTCGTGCACCACCCCAAAATCAATTTTTTTATATGGACCAATCTATATATTATATGATTTTTGAAAAGCTGGTAAAATTTCCTAAATTTTGATGTATCACTTGTTATGTTTATCTTAAAAACCATTAGCAGTATTACGATTTAAAAATTAAAATAATGTGCCTACAGAAATCAACATTGCCATGACAAATAAAATGACATAGGATGCTAACATGTTATGATTAAAACAACAGATCTAAAGTTTTATGATAAGATTACTCATAGTTAATGTATTAAATTAATAAACGACAACAACAACAAACCAACAAAAAAACATAACGATAATAAATAAACAAAAAACAAATGTTCAAATTGTCTCCCATTTTGTTGTACGCAAATTCTACATCTTTTTTTAACAGCATTAATAAGTTCTATATTTTGAACTCGGTTAAACGCACCTCGCAACGCCCTTTCTAATTCTTCCCGGCTATTAAAATTATTGTTTTTATAAGTAAGGTCTCTAATTCTACCTCAAAGAAAAAAATCTATGAGAGTCAGGTCCGGTAACCTGGCAGGCCATGTATGGGCCCTTGTTTCCATCAATTTTTACCAAACTGAACATTAAGGTAATCGTTTATGGTCCTTGCACAATGCGCAGTGGCACCATCATGCTGGAAGAAGACTCTGGGTATCAGATTTATGGGAATATCTTCCAAGAATGGTTCAACCTGGTCCCTTAAAATATCCAAATATTGTCTAGAATTCAGCGGTTTATCATAAATGTAGGGTCCAATGAATTGTCCTCTAAAAATTTCCACCCACACATTAAAGATAAATCTTCCTTGTTGTCTGTTTTGGACAGTCGCATGGGGATTTTCTTGGGACCAAGTGTAATCATTAAACCGATTAAATATGCCCGCACTACTAATCGAAGCCTCGTCAGACCAAATACAATTTAAAGCAAAATTAGGTTCATTTTGTATTTTATTTAAAAACCACTCACAAAAACAGTTCTTCGATCAAAATCCCCAGGGAGAAGATGATGGATTTTGCGGGTTCGATAAGGCTTAAATTTGTTTTTTTTTTAAATCCTATGGTTTTTGCTTCTGGATATGCCATCTCTGCTTCAAGTTTTCTTGTGAGAAGTACCAATTATTTTCATATAAAGTGCCCAATACGGTTAGAGTTTTTACTTCATTTTCTTTTGAATTTCTTGATTTTGAGCATAATTGCTCTGGGTTTGTTAAAAGAGCAAAATTTTGAAGATTATGGGCAAGTCTAGCAAATCATCCCTGGATGGTTGCTGCCGTTCGGGATATCTTTGAAAATACAAGTTTCTTGCCGCCTGAGCATTTTTTTGCTTTCTATGTAACATTCAAGCATGTTGAACTTTTCAAAGTTTCATACATTTTTTAACACTTTTAAAAAACCTTTCTTAAAAACTTATTTAAATTACTTTTTTCTACTAAAAATACCAAAATATTTAACAATATCAAGTACCCACTGTCAATTCTCAACTATTCAGAAGCTGTTAAAATATTAAAACAAAAAATCATATGCACGGCCTACTGCTTTTTTACGCAGCAACTTTAAATATGTGGCTTTAATCATAATATGTTAGCATCCTATGTCATTTTATTAGTCATGGCAATGTTGATTTCTGTAGGCACATTATTTTAATTTTTAAATCGTAATACTGCTAATGGTTTTTAAGATAAACATAACAAGTGGTACATCAAAATTTAGGAAATTTTACCAGCTTTTCAAAAATCATATAATATATAGGGTGGTCCATATAAAAAAATTGATTTTGGGGTGGTGCACGAAAATCTAAACGCCCTGTAAAAAATCTGCCTATAGCAATGAATTCTACGAAAAAAAGTGCTCTAAAAAGTTTTTATTAAAATTAATTATCTTTATTAATAAGAAAGTTATGGGACATTTAAAAAATCGACGAAATTCGAGAAACCCTCAAATGGCCAAACGATAAGAGATAGCAAAGTTTTGATAGCGCCAGCAATTTTTCATTAAATTTGAGCTCAGACACCTGGGTTAATTTTTTCTATCCTTCAAATAAGGTTGTTCTAAGAACGCGTCTTTGACAGTTCTTCGACACTTTAATAGGGAATTTTTTTAATTGTTGGTGCTATCAAAGAAGTGCTCTTTTTGGGTCATACTTAAAATGGTAAAATCAAAATTCGAAAATTTTCGCTTACTTAAGAGGTACAGGAGAAAATCAAAAACTTGTCAATTTCAAAATGATATATACGTATATTTTCTTGGTTAAAAGATGTACAGAAAAATGTTTTTTACACAAGTAAATTTGTAATGATTGTTAAATCTGCCGTTTTCAAAACAAGTATACGGGGTCAGGTAATAAAGTTATCGCACCTAATATCATTTTTTTTTAAATTTTAATTTTAATCCAAACAGATACTATATTAAATTCTACTTTTAAAAACTTACCATAGATAATATTGGTTTTCTGTGCTATTTATGTAAACTTTATTACTTTAAACCACAGTAGGCCATGAAACAAAAGCTAATATCTTAGAAACGAAACTATGTTGACATTTTGTACACATATTGCATACAGTTAGAGACCCCTCGAGTAAGTTATAAGTTAAAATTGTTAGATGCCAGGTGTTAATTGAACAAAAAAAACGTATTTTTTAGGAAGATGATGTAAATAAAACGAGAGGAATCTTAGAGCGGTGTGCATCCTATTTTCACCACAATGAATTATACATGAACTGTTTTCGGAAGAGAGATTGTAAAGTTCCATTGGAGTGTTTGAAGCATGACGCAGTTTTTAATATACTAAATTATTTAACCAGCGTTTCCTTTTTACCCCCTGAAGTAAGTATATAAATATACAGGGTGATTCCTAAGTTGAGGCTTTTTTTAACTGTGTATAAAATTCGTTAAAATAAGCAACTTTTTTAAATAAAATTTTTTCAACAAAAAAATAACAAAGCTACATAAATGTAATTGAAAGTGTGTCCAGTGCGGGCCTGGGCATAAAAAGAAAGTTTATTTCTTATTTACGCTTGTTTTTGTCGTGTTAATCGAGTGCAGTTTGAGTCAGGCGAGGATTAATTTTAATTTTAAATCATTGTTAAATCGCAAAAATGGCACAATCCAAAAACAATGAATACGTTGATATGTTCCTCATTTATGGAGAGTGTTGTTAATCTGCAAACGTTGCTTCGAGATTGTACGCGACAGTTTCCCTTGCGGGCTCATTCTGGACCCAAGTACTCGGGTGATTGCAAGTGAGTTCGGTTTAAGTTAAAAAAATGTGTGGACAACATTGCGGGAAAATCGCGTTCAACGTGTCCAAGCACTACAACCCGAAGATTACTTGGGCGGTGACAACTTACTTAAGACAGGTCCGTATTCGACACACTAAATGAATTTAAGTTCCTTATTTTTTAGTATTTTGGAAAAAGTTATTTTAAAAAGTTGTTTATTTCAATGAGTTCTATATACAGTTAAAAAAAACTTCAACTTAGGAATCACCCCGTATATTTTTTTTATTTAGATTTTTCTATATTGGGTCAGTAGTAGGTAGTTTATTAACACAGGAATTAAAATGTGAAGGCTTTGAAGGGATGAAGAAAGAAGCTTCTTGAGTTTTGACTATAAAGGCAGAATGGCACTATGTGTTGGTCTAGAGGAGAATTATATTGGCTAATTCCTCGGGGAAGAAGCTGTCGAAATAACTATAAAAGAGAGAGAGATCGCCCACAGCTCGTAGGTGACCCAGAGAAGGATGCTTTCCTGTAAAAGTGGGATTATTAATAAGGCAAACAGCTCTTCCTTAAATAAAATCAGGAATGCTACAGATAGAAGGGAGAAAATACTTTCTGGCTCCAAAGAGGACCCCAAGCTCTTTTGAAGCTGCTGTAGCTATGGATATAATTTGTTTATGTCAGTTAAGGTCATTCTCAGAAGGTTTAGGGTCACCAAATCTGCTCTTCAAAACTTGGCCGCTTATAAGTTATGAGTGTTGGCAGATTTTTTGTACCGGCGAACATGATTGTGTTATTAAGGCATTAAACTGGACATGATTTTTAGTGCATTACCCTGTGTTTGTTTCCAAATCAGGTTTAGTACAGTACGTTCCACAATAATTCGTTGATTTCTCTTTACCTGCTACTGTTAGTCGTAAAACTCAATATACTTTGGGCACCCGCATGTAGGTCCGGACTCAAAATTTCCTTTATTTATTATTGTACCTACTTTTTGGCATACTATGTAGGTTAAAGGCAAATTGCAGGTGTTGAATATAGAGCAGAGTCTTTTCGCCTTAGTTCTTTCGTCGTTTGGAAATTATCAAGATATTTTCGTGGGTTTTATTGTGCATTCAAAATAGCTAACCTAAACTATTAATATTAATAGTTAATCAGGTCCTGTACCCTTTTAAAAGGTGCGGTGCCTACACAATAGATATTTGTCAGGCAACTTATTTATGGCTGGGTTTTCCACTGAGGGTTGTCATTTAAATTTTATTGCGGTCGAGAAATCAACGAATTTTATGGAATGTACCATAAACAACTCAAATACAGAATATTAGAGCAAAGGGTACTATTGTCAGCAATACTATGAATGGAATTGATCAGGGAAGAGGGAAAATCGTTGATGTAAAAAAATAGGGATGATATCAGTACTGAGTCCTGAGGCACCCCAGCATTAATTTGGTAAAAGCTGTAAAAATGACCTTTACAATAACTAGTATACGTCAATTAGAAAGGAAACTGGAGAGCTAGGAACAAAGTTCAGGTGGAAGAACGTAGGAAGGAAATTTGTTGAGGAGCGCGTCATGCCAGACCTGGTCAAAAGCTTTAGGTATAACAACAGCAACGATCTGGGATTCACTGAGAAACTGAGAAACAAGTGACTTGTTCCGGTTGAGAGACAAAGGAAGGATCTATTATGTTTAATTTTGTGATGTTTAAATACTTCTGAGTTTGCGGAGAAACGAATTTTTCCATTACTTTGCAAACAACCAAAAGAAGAGATATATCATAGCTAACTGATATTTTTGTTTTAGGATTCTCAAACAGTGAGTCACAAACTTAAAGAATCAATAATATTCCTTCCGGTCGCCGCAAGTATTGCAAGTGTACCTTTATACCATGAAATCGAAAAGTTGGACAAAGAATTTGAAGATATCTCAATAGTTGCCATGGATATGGGAATTAAGAGTATAATTTTCGACGATTACTTATTAAGAGACGTCTGGTTTATGGGCATCGGAGCTTTCTTTGTCTTCCTGTGTTTGTGGATTTACACAGCCTCACTGTTTCTCACAGTAATGACAATAATTGCTATAGTTTTTGCAATGGCGATTACATATTTTTTATATGATGTGCTTTACGAAATATCATTTTTTCCTTTCATGAATTTGTTGACTTTGGTTATCTGTATAGGTGAGTTATCGCATTAAAAATACTTGCAATAATGGCTGTTTAACGAACTAGGGTATTACTAAGGGCGATTATTGATCGAGATCATTTAAGTTTAGTGTCGAGATCATTAATCGCCAATAGGCCTTGTAAAAGTTAAAAAATGTGCGCATGCGCCAACTTCCGCCATGTTTTCGGGCCAAGTAAGGTTTAAAGGTGAATAGGAACCCAATGTAAATTTTAAAATTGATTTCCCGACATTGCAGAAAGTAAGATAACTTTTTGAAGAGACCAATCTGACAAACCTGGCCAAGTTTCAAAAATTTAATAAGCAACTGATTTTCATAATTATTGCAATTACAAATTTCGGTTAGTAAACCAAACAAACGCCACACAAACAATTGTTATAAGGTTGTCAAATCTGACTAAGCAATTCAGGAATGTTTTTTTTTTTTCATCAAAATTATTGGTTATAAACGTTACCATTATTTTTTAAAATTTTGTTAATTTGGAATAATTAATATAACTAAAGAAAGTATTATATCGATCATTAACAGCTTTATTTAAAGGATATTTTTGAGAGTTTTATATTTTTACCAAAATCTTTGTAATTTTTTAAAAATAAATTTCCCAAAAATTGTATGATGTTTCATGTACTTATCACCAATTTTGTGATAAAAGAAGGCAAGATAATGTAAATGAGTTTAATCTAATCCTTACATTGTGGTTGTACATTAAAAAGTAAAAATTTTTATAACTGCTTTTAGGCATATACTTTTCACTAAAAAAAAATTCATGAACCAAGAATAACAGTGGTTAATGTTTAGAACCTTTGGTACCTAGGTACCATTGTAACAGTAACTTAAAAATTTTGGTCTACATTGTCGAGCTTAAAAGTTGATAATGTAAGTTTAAAAAACCAAAATCAATTTTCTTGTTAAAAAAAAAAAAAATTTACGAGAATTTACTTTTTATTTAATCGCAAGGCCTTGTAATATTAAAAATGTGGTCTGCCCAACTTCGCCATGTTTTTCAAGAATTTATTTATTAAATGAAATATCGCAATGTAAACTGACTTTAAGGGAACACAGAAATCCCATGTAAATTTAAAAGTGTTAATTATTACTTCCTGTACATTTTAGAAAAATTAAGATAACTTTTTAGGACCAACGACAAACCCTCTAGCCAAGTTCAAAAATTTAATAAAATCTGAATATTAATAAAGTAAAAAATTACCAAATTTTCGGTTCAGGTAAAACAAAACCCAGACAACCACTAGAACATTTGTTATAATTTTCAAATCTGACTACACCCAATTACAAAATTGTTTTTTTTGTTTCATCAATATCACAACCATTACATTCAAAGTAAAAGCACGTTAACATTATTTTTTTATTAAACCTTTTATTTAATGTAACAATTAAGTTTAACTAATAAATTATTACTATCGATCATTAAAAAAATAATTTTAAATTAACTACGGAATTTTTTACAACCATCGAAAATTTAAAAGTATTGGAAAAAGCAAGAGAATGAACTATTGTAATTTTAACTTGGCGTTTAAAAAAAAAATAAAAATATAAATTCAATAATCTTTTTAAAAATAATAGAGAATTACATAAAAACATTAATTAATCAAATGTTCAAACAACCCCCATCAACAGCTAAACAATATTCCAACTGATCATAAAATTCATTTCTAACGTTGCTGAGTTGATATTGCGAAATTTTATTAGATTCTAACGAAATGGCGTTTTGTAGCTGGTTTAGATTTTCAAATTTTACACTTTTATAAATGACACTTTTTAAGTGACCCCACAGAAAGAAGTCATTCGGTGAAAGATCAGGTGACCTGGCTGGCCAAAGTATCCGGTACCGTGGACCAATAATATTGCTGTTAAAAGCATTTTCCAGGTACTCTCTAACCATACCCATTATGGGCGGGGCAACCATCCATTTGGTACCAGATCATTTGATCTTTCCGAACAACTTTTTCCAAGGCGGGTCCAATTTGATTTAATGCGATTGTTGGTGAAGCGGTGTGGACGAGGTGATGGTCGATTTCAAGGAATCGATAATGTTAATAAGACACATATATTTGTTTACTTCATTTTGAAGGAGAATGTGTGGTCCAACAACCAAATATCAAGACCGCACATCAATTGTGTTAAAAAAAATACTAGTAATAAGGTAATATATTTAATTAATTATAAATATAATAGCTCGCGCCATAACCTCAAATAATAAATTGTGTCGTAGGTAAAAGTCACTAGAACCTCGCTAAAAACATAGAAATAGGAAATATTTTTTCTTTTTTTGTAATTAATTTTGCTTATTACCATGACAAGTTGAAACAGTTTTACTTGACATCTAAATTATTATTATCCCAACCTTTCAACTAGTTCGTCTTTATTTCCCTCTTAAGAACGACCATGACACTACAACCATCGTCGTAACTGAACACAATTGTGGGCTTCTACGGTAGGATGCACTAATGAAGCACCATCAATTAATTTTTCACTGATTAGAGGTGTTAATGCTTGTTGCCCAGCCATATGTATAAAAAGTGCCCGTAAATTTTCATATTTTCGCCTTTTTAACATGGCGGAAACATTTCTCTCTCTTGTATTATATAGCTAGTAATACATGTAGACGGAATCTGGGACACACTGTACCTCAGTTAAGTTTTGCCGACAAAAAAAATAATACAAGTAGCTAAAGATAAAAATATAAAAGTTAATAGTGAGCTTTTTTAAGTTGTTGTTTTAAGGCCCACGTTTATGTACTGTTAATTTTTAGGAATTGGAGCTGATGACGCGTTTATCTTTTGTAAAATTTGGCAACTAAACAAGAATGATCAATCGAACGACAACAACATCTCTAAAATTATGTTGGGTACATTTGATCACGCCTTTAAGTCAATGTTTGTTACTTCTCTAACAACTGCAGTGGCATTTTGGGGTTCCTACGTCAGCTCTGTTACGGCCATTAGTTGTTTTAGGTAATATTTTTATTAGTAATACTATTTTATTTAGGCAGTGGATTAGTCGAATGAATTGTTCGTCCACACAATGTAGTTGTATCATTTTGAATTACATCATATTATGATGTATCTATGATAATCTACATAAGCGATATATACACGTTCAAAACTTTTTACATTTATTTAAAACTACAGAAAGGAAGAAACATTTAAAAAACTTATTTTTATTTGTTTGTATAAATTTTATATTTGTCTTTGTATGTAAATATGCAGTGTACTTTTTTTCCTATTTAATCTATTATTATAAGAATTGCAATGTTTCAAGGGGTGTTTTTTAAGGATTGAAAATTTGCAAAATAATAAAATTGGTAATATTTTAGGCCGTAACATTTTTAATTAATAACTGTCTAGCTATTCATTATTTTTGGGTAAATCTTTTTGTTTTATTAAGGGGTTGATTTATAAAGGTTAAAAAGTTGCAAAATGAAATTAGTATATATGTTAACACCAGCATTCTAAAATTAAATCACATATAATAAATTAATGATTTTTTTGGTTATATATATATATATATATATATATATATATATATATATATATATATTTAATATATATATATATTTATATATATATATATATATATAATATATATATATATATATATATATGTATATATATATATATATATATATATATATATATATATATATATATATATATATATATATATATATATACAGGGTGTAAAAAGTATGATGCTCACGATTTTAATGGGCAATAGAGGAGCTCAAAACAAGTCAAAAAGCCAAAACATATAAGTCAAAATTTAATTGTTTTCGAAATACGGCCTTTCAAATTTTAAAAAAAGTTGGCAACACCCGCCTGTTTCATTGAAGCGACTCTCAATTTTGAACTTTTTTTGCGTTCTTGCATGTTTACATTTTTTTAAGGTATGTTAATTTAAGTACATTCAAATAAAAAAAATTACTTCCTGCAACTTATTTTGATATTAAATTTAAGTAAAAACAATTAATTATTGTTGGTTTTTATTTGAAAATAAAAAATAATTGTACTTACCACAAGAATGGGCTTAATATCCTTTTTAAGAACACAAATTATTATGTTTTAAAACAGCATTTTTTTTTTTTTGTTAAAGAATAAGATTTCTCGATCGCACACTTTCCCTTTTTTTATCAGTTTTTTGGTACACATGAAAACGTTTGTTTTAAAATTTTTAAAACATATCGGCATTTTTTCCCGATTTAAAAACAAACAAAAATATCGTGGCCGGATCGGTGAGCTTTTTGACAACTGACTACGCACAATGATAGCTCTGTTGCAATTTTTTTTAATTTTTTAAACCCGGGGAGAACAATTGGAAAAATTATTTATTTTTTTTTATTTGTATACTAAAGCATTTAAAATTTAGTTTTTTTTTTTTTAATCAAATGAATCTACTGATAAGCGATTAGGACAAAAGTTCCCAGTTGTTACGGTTTAAAAAATAACTGCTTTCAAAGTGCATGACTTAACATCGTTTAGATAAAAATCTGTCAAGTTTTGACACATATGTCATATAAACTTTTCACCTATTTTGAGCTCCACTACCCCCATTAAAATGATGAGCATCATACTTACACTTGATATATATATATATATATATATATATATATATATATATATATATATATATATATAATATATATATATATATATATATATATATAAAATATATATATATATATATATATATATATATATATTATTTAATAATTTATTATAAAAATTATTAAATTATAATTTAAATTAAATTTAATTTATTAATTTAATTTATTAATAATTAATATAAATATTTATTTAAAAACAATGGCAGACTGAAAAAAATTGTTTGATATACTGTGAAAAATTTGTTAATTAACTTTATGCATAAATTTTTTAAATGTCGAGAAACAGTCTGCCTTGTAAAAATTCGTCAATCTCATGCACACATACGTCTAAATTGTGCTTGGCAGACTGAAAAAAAGTGTTTTTAGTTACACGTTTTTTTTGAATTACATTAGTATGGTTACTCTTTACTGAGAAAACCGTCTGCCTCAATTTTTTTAGATTTGGCAATCTAACCTTAAAAAAGTTGATTTGAACCCTCTTTTTTTTTCTAATTAAAGTTAATGTTTATATATGAAGCAACCTTGCGGAACTTAATAGGTACATCTATCTATAGCTTGTGGCTATAAATATCACCCGTATCAAAGGCAGCCTGTAAAAAATCGGTCTCTTTTTTCTGCCGCGAGCGCTCGGTCTATTTTATTTACTAATTGGTTGATTAATTTTTAGCATATTCGCTGGAACTGCTATAATTATTAATTTCTTTCTAATGATAACGTGGTTTCCGGCATGCTTAGTGATTTGGGAACAGTCTAACTTTTCAAACTATGCCTGCCCTTATCACTTCATGGCGTTTAGCCAAATATTTTGCTGCTTCAAATCCAGATGGAACTTGTCGCGCATATGCTGCAAATGTTTGAGTAAGATTTTTTATTAATTACTAGCTGACCCGACAGACGTTGTCCTGTCTTAACTATGAATATTGAATTAAATCTATCTATTTATCTGTCTTTCTGTCCTGACAATAACAAACATAACAAGAAAAAAAAATAGCGAAATCCGTCTAGCCGTTTACGCGTGATGACCAAGGAAAATAAAGATTTATTGTATCTCTAAAGTTTATTCGATATAAAAGGAAAATTCTCACAAAAATATTGAGCTCACTATCTCAAAAACTGAGCTGGCGCATATGGGGGTCCCATTTTAAATACATGGGATTTTTTTTTTTTTTTCCAAATAACTATATAAATTATAGAAAATTTAATTTTCCATAAAATCGATCTTCGATGTTTTTTTCCTAAACTGAATAGAAATAAAATTACAAAGCATAGAATAAGGAGAGAAAATTTTAATGATGATAAATTTAAAAACAAAAATTCATATAGTTATTTTGAAAATAAGGAAACAAAAATTCCCTTTTTTTAAAAGGAAAAAAAGACCCCCCATCTCCCGTTCAATTTTTTTTAAAATTGATTTAAATTTTGGGGGAATTTTTTTTTTATTATCAAAAATTTGGATTTTAATCAAAAAAAAAAAAAATTTTGACTGTCTAATATATACAGGGGGCCTGAGCTCACCTGTCTTATGTAGCTCATTTATTATTTACTGAAAGATGTTCATATTTTGCAGACGTTACCTTCAACACAAGTGCATTTCAGTTTCCAACAGTGATTTCAGGAAAATAATTGTTATAAGGGTGTCACAAAAAAATGTGACGATTTTGGTGCATTTTTTAAAATGGAATGGTCTGTATTTTTTTTGTACTTATGGTCATTTATATTCCTCTAATTTGTCAAATTGTTTGGTAATTTCAAAGAAAAAAATAAAATATAAAAAAATTTTTTGCACCATTGAATTTAAAAATGAATAAAAATACCCAATATCTTGATTAAGAACTAAACAAGGAACTTATTAAGTAACGTAATATCAGTTATTAGGTATGTTTACTATTTCTGAATTGTGTCCTTAAAATTTTAAAAGCTTTTTTATTTTTCTTATTTTAAATGACCCCCTGTATTTTTTTAAAAAAAAATGCAAAATTTAAAAAAACAAACTTTTTTCAAATTTTAAGCCTATAAAAATTTTCCTAACACTTTAAAAAAGAAACCATTTTGGCATCTATTTCGATAGTAATATCACTGGATAAAATGGCAGGTGGCTACAAAAAACAATTTATTACTTAATTTCCTAATAACTTAATTATTAACTAGAAATTGGTTAAAGTTACATAAATGTTACCCAAAAATTTAAAAAATTACGTTTATTTTACTTTTAAAAGGTTTTTCTTAAATTAATTCAATTTAATTAATAAATAATAATAATTTACCCGAATTTTTATAATTCGTCAAAATAAGATTCTGTAAGTTAAATAAACTTCAATGAAATAAATTGTTTTCATAGCCGCCTATCCTTTTTATTCATATTAAAATAGATGCCAAAATGAGTTTTCAACGAATAACTTTTAATGTGTTAGAAATTTCGATAGGGTTATAATTAGAAAAATGTTTGTTTTTTAATTCTTCATCTAACGACCTAAAAATATATAGGGGCTCTCATTTAAAATAAGAAAAATAAAGTGTTTTTAAATTTGAAAAGTTTGACACTAAATTTTGGACACCCTGTACAGTTCGAATTAACCAAACATGACGTAAGCGACTGATATTACATTACTTAATAAGTTCTTTGTTTAGTTAGGCGTGTTGTTAAATTCATCGATGAATCGTGCGCACTAATCGCTGTTTCATCAAGCCGTTTTTAAATTAATTGATGGAAACGTGCTAAAGAAAGATAGCCGTTGTTTTAGTAGTATATGGACAAGGATAAAACAAGCGGTAATCTAGTGTGACGTCACGATAGATTCAGCGCTAAACCATCTGATGAATTTAACAACACGCCTGTTCTATTATTCAAGCACTATTGGTATTTTTATTCATTTTTAAATTCAATGGTGCAAAACGGTTTTTTGTTATATTTTTTTTTTTTCTCTGAAATTACCAAACCGATGATGACAAAATTTTAGAAGAATATAAATGACCACAAATACCTAAATTCAAAAAAATGAGCATTCCTTTAAAAAAAAACCCTCTGACGTCACACTTTTTACCCTATAACCAAAAATTATTTTCCCAAAAGCCCCTGGGGGTTTAAAAGGGAACGTCTGCAAAAAATGAAAATTTTGGCAATAACTGTATACATAAATTTAATTATAATAATATAAATTTTTAGATGGCACACATTCTCTTGAAGATTATATTTTTGCCTCTTTCTCATAGAAGACGCTACAGTAAAAATACTGCCCCACTTGCATGGTTGTTAAGTTTCCAAAATTTTTTAATTTTTCGCACTTTTTAAATTTTTTTCTTTAATAAGAACCTTTTTCTGACAATAACAAACACTACAAAAAAGGAATTATTTAATTTGGTGCAGTCGTCCTAAACTTACGCTCGTACATACATTTCGGCGATTCATTTACATTTAGAAGAAGATAGATAGATAGATAGATAAATGGGACATATATCTATGTACACTAGCTTATTATAATGAAATAAAATGTACTTTTTCTATCACATAAAAACAGAAAGAGACAGCTAAAGTGATTTTTATTTTAGCTTCATTGTGGAATGGAAAAAAGGAGTTTATTACAAACGCGGTTATTAAATTAAGATATGTTTGGATCGCAATTTTCACAGCTGTGGCTTTGGCCGGAACAGTGGTTGTGTTTGTATATCCAAAATTAATGTTACCCAGCTCAACAGACTTTCAGTTGTTTTCATCAGACCATCCGTTTGAAAAATATGATTTTGTGTATAAGGACAAATTTTGGTTTCGACGTGGAAAGGTATGTCAATCTTTGTAAACTTTTTTCGGTTATGGTTTTTTTTTCTTAAAATAATACGATTGTAAGTGACGATACAAATTTAAAGTTTAATTACAGTACGTTCCACAATTGTTGGGTTTCGTTTTTCCTCTACTGTTAGTCGTAAACTCAATATACTTTTAAATTTCCCCAAGGTGACTTAAAATTTTGTTTATTTATTGTACCCCTCTTTTGATATATTATGTAGGTTATAGGCAAATTGCAGGTGTTGAATATAAAACACCATCTTAGTTAATCAGTCGTTTGGAGTTTTTCAAGGTATTTTCGTGTGTTTATTGACAATCAAAATAGCTAACCTAAACTATTAATATTAGAGGTAATCAGGACCTGTACCCTTTAAAGGTGCGGTGCCTCCCCAATAGATATTTTTCAGGCAACCCATTTATGGTTGGGTTTTCCACTGAGGGGTTTTAATTTAAATGTTATTGCGGTCAAGAAATCCCAATTATTGTGGGCGTCCAAATTTTTTTTTTTAAAATTCGAGCTCAGGCCTTTATTCTGAAAAAAAAATCTTTCGCATTTTACGTTCAAAACGGGCATCCATTTTTTGTCCAAAATAAAAAGTTTTGATATTTAAATTCTTTATTTGCCAGAACTGTTTAGTATCATCTGACACTCTACTTGCATTGCTGCTTGAAGCAAGCAAGTTGCTACATTGGGCCTAGTTTCATAACAAAAAACGAAAAATCTTTAAATGTCTAGCAAAAAAAGTTGTCCCCCAAAATTTACAAAAATCGGGGTAAATATACCAAGAAAGTATAAATCTAATAAATGTGGCAACCCTGGACACGGGCGCCCATTTCTTGTTGTCACTACCAGTCACAAGTCGTTTTGGTCTGACGTCATATATAGGGTAGTTCTCTCGTAAAACGGTTTTTTTAGGAATTAAATAAAATTAAAATATAGGGTTTATAAAAGTGTGTTTTATCTTATTAAAAAAAAACGTTTTTTTTTATCGTCTGTGAAATGAGATATTAACAATCAAATTGTGCATACTAACATGTCGGTATCAGTCATGTATGAAAGCCATAGGGTTGTCGATAGATCGATAGTACTATCGATAGTATTGAGCTTCCAGATAGGGTATCGCTTGAAAAGACCCGTATAAATAGTTCGAGAACTACCTCTCTATCATACAAAGGTACTTCTCAAACTATCGATAAAAGGGTCTTGCCAGGCGATACCCTATCTGGAGCTCAATACTATCGATAGTACTATCGATCTATCGACAACTCTAGAAAGCCATGCATTCATTTTGAAAGATCTCGAAAACGGTTCTTATGATATTTTTTAAAAACTAATGCAATATAAATCAAAGTATTAGAAATATTAAAAAAAATTGACGGTTTTGTTAAAGAGATATTTATTTTAAAAAGTTTACTAGGTCTGGTTCTTTGGTTATTGATAATATAATTTTCTTTTGCCGCAAAGCAATTCTTTTTTTGATTTAGATATAAATTTTTAAGTTATTATTAAGTATAATATTATTGGTCTGAAGAGTATAATTTTTTTGCAGGGTGACTATTTAGATGAGAGTAAACTGCCATTAAGATTTGTATGGGGCGTCCTTCCCATAGACAATGGAGATCACCTAAACCCCGCCAACTTGGGTAGTTTGGAATTAGATCCCAAGTTTGACATGGCTGATCCCGTGTCACAAAAATGGCTAAACAACTTTTGTGCAAATCTTAAAGCCCAACCGTTTTTCGAGCCAACGTTTTCACTGACTAGCTGTTTTATTGAGACTTTCGTGAAAAGTATGGGCAGAGAGTGTATAGACGAATTTTCTAAAAAAGATCGAACGCCGTGTTGTGAGGTTTCGGAATTTCCTTTTAATCGAACTGTATTCGATAAGTGCGTTATCGAAGAAATGGCTGAAATATATAATGGTCCAGCAGATTTTACGTATCCTAAAACTGCCGGTGTAATGTTTTCAAAAGAGGACACCCCGACAATAAAAGCTGTTGTGGTAGAATTTGAGAGCAATTTTACTTTTTCTATGTCTTATGAAAATATTCATGAATTTTATACGACAGTGAATGATTGGACGAAAAAGCAACTTGAAACCGCTCCTGCATCGATGAATAACGGCTTCTTTGTTAGTGATTTAGATTTTTATGATCTTCAGCACGAGTTGGGTAGAGGAACAAAGATAGCTATTTTTGTATCGATGGCTTTAGCATCCGCCGTTCTATTTATATCCACGTTAAATCCTTTGATAAGTTCCCTTGCTATTATTACAATAACTTTTAGTATTATCACTACCATAGCTGTGTTAGTGCTGTGTGGATGGACTTTAAACATATTAGAATCAATCGCTGTGTCTACAGCGATTGGTTTGGATGTTGATTTTAGCTTACATTACTGTATTAATTATAGAATGTGTCCATCAAATATGGCTGGAAATCGAGAAGATGCTACTCGTTATGCTCTTTTCTTGCATCATGGGTCCATCTTTTATGGCTGGGGTTACCACTGCGGCGGCAGGGTTTTTCATGACATTTTCTTTAATATTACCCTACTTTCAGATTGGGTTGTTTTTGGTTATACTGATGTCGGTAGCTGGATCTATGCAACTTTCTTTTTAGGTGCACTTTTAGCAACTCTGGGGCCAACTTTAAACACGTGCCAGTACACATATACAGGGCTACTGCATAGTTTCTTGGGTCACAGGAATGAACCGCTAAGACATAGCAATAACGAGCCGTTACCCAGTACTTCCAGCAGTCAGGATTTAGATAGAGTATCATTTATTAAACATGACACTCCAATGCCTGTTAAAAAGAAATCTTTTAAAGAACCACAAGTTCGATATACACCTAGTCAAGGACTTACTGATCAATCACCTTCCAGTAACATTACAATCATTATGGCTGATGACAGTTAAACCATTACGTAAATAAAACAGTTGGAATCGACTCTAAGTACGCGTCAAGCTACTACTAAATTGTTCCAAAATATAATGGACTTAGGAACAACCGTTGATGGTGATATGAGGTAAATTTTGTTCCAGAAATTTTTGTTCGGATTTTGATCCAAAAAATCAATTGGAAAATGGATGATATCCGTGATTCTTTAATATATTTTACAAAAAGCTGTTTTTCCCTTTTTTTTTGGGCATGTTATAGCGGCCAGAGAAAAAAAATGAAAATATCATACGAGTATCACATTACTTATCATGAAAAGCAAGATGGGCATAATTTTTAGTTTTTTAAACATTTTCATAAATTTTAATTTAGGGTTAAAATTTCGAAAACAATACAATGAATGATTTTCGTCAAAAAAAAAAAAAAAAAAAAAAAAAAAAATATATATATATATATATATAATATATATATATATATATATATATATATATATATTATATATATAATTATATATATTATATTATATATGTTTAAATGGTTCCCTTATATTTTTTATTTTTAAATGAGAAAATGAAATTCGACGTGCGATATATGACCTAAAAATGCATTGAATGACGTGTTAATTTTTCTAATATTTCCGGTTCACCGGAAATGACTTCAACTTTTAATTTAAATGAACAGCTGTATTTTTTATCTATTCGATACAAAATGACATTACACCCCATATATCAACTTTTAAATTTTTCTTTAAAAATATTTAATTTCTTTAAATTCAGTCTAGAGTGCCATGACGTCGTTAAAACAACCAATTTTCCAGGAGGAGAGGAAAAATAGTTTAAATTATCTTTCGAATTTTATGTCTTTTCCAGAAAGGTAAAAAGATTTCAAATTTTTATTTCTAGTCATAACTCATTTATTTTATGGAACGATGGTGGCTCGTTGGTATATTCGAAAAAGCATTTTTTATGAATAATTGATATATATATATATATATATATATATATATATATATATATATATATATATATATATATATTATATATATATATATATATAATATATATTTTTATAAATCAGATTTATAATAGAGTTAAAAATGCACCCTTAAGCCTCCTAAAGGGGTGAAATTATCCCCAAAAATTGAAAAATGAATCACACATTTTAAAAATTTCTAAAAATTTGTAAGTCATGAAAAGTATGAAACAACTATTTCTTATTAGTAAAGTCAGTCCTTATAAGGAAAAGGTAATGAAAAGACGTGAAAATAAAAAAAAAGACTTATTAATTTTCCCGTAAAAGACTTATGATAACTAATCTTACTCATTTTATTAGATTTTGGTTAATTCTCACCCCTCCAAATCCACCTTTATTATGAAAATACTTCATATATTAAATATGATGAAAAAGTACTGGTTGATATTCATCGATGTAATTAAATTTATTCCGATTTCGGGAATTTTTCACCTCTTAATAAGAGTACTTTTTTGAAAATTAAAAAAATAAAAATAACGATCACCTTCCATTTTTATAAACGAGTAATGTGATACTTTTATGATATTTTTGTCCTGGTCGCTATAACATGCACCAAAAGAGGCAAATTTTGCAGCTTGTAATGTTAATTATTGTCTATTTCCAAACAGTAATGTGGTTTTAAAAATGATACATTAATGATACGGTTTTAGGTTATTATAAATTACAATAAAAAAATAAAACCTAGTAAGGCCATTTATAAGAACTAATAAAGTCAAAAACTATACAGATTTATGGTTATTTCCTGTTGCTTCTACTAGACTCACGACAATATTAACCTGAAATAGGTTTATATTCTTTAAAAAATTATTTTTGACATTATTTTTGCCTTTTTAAGAACCCAATGCTATGGTAGATGATATAGGTTGTTTTTAAAGTAATAAAAAAAGATATGTTTTACAGCTAAAAATAGGAACAAATTCCCGTTCGCGTTGACATGTGACAAAAAACCGATAATATAAGAATAACTAAAAACCCTGAACATCAAAATCTTAACCACATTTGAAATATGTTACCATAAATATTTTGTCATAATTTTAAATTGGTATGATGGTGTTTATTATTTTCGCTTATGGATGAGTTGGCTTATTTTGCTTCCCTTTTGTGTTATAGAAGTCCACTCCCCTTTATGCGAAACACCTGGAATTTTTTTCTTAAAACTTCTGTAACAGGGGTTACCAAGATGTTCATGCAGATAGTCCAAGGACTTAATAAGTGGTGAAAGACACTTTAACCTATTGTTTTAATTTAAATAGTAATATTTAAAATAACATCTTGACAATAAAGTGGTTCTTGGCTATTTTAAACAATAAAAAAATTCAAAACAGTATTTTGGTTTATAGAATTTTTTCTTATCTTCAGCTGTAAAACCGTATCCTAAATTCTTCTAGCAGCATCCAGCAACCTAAATAAGTGTCTGTGCTTTTTAATGTAATCCTCAAAATACTAGCTAAGTAATGTTGTAAAGATATTTCACGAACATTAATGATTAAGCTATACTAACTTTGGTATTGGACGACTTGTTTTTATTGAAATAAGTCATCCAAATTCGTTTATTATTATTTTTTTAACTCGTTATTGGGTATTCTCAACAAGACTTTGTTTCTATAACTCGGTGATCCAGTAGGGTGGGTCACTATTTCTTTTATTCAGCACTATTTAGGATAAAAATTAAACTTGGGGATATTATACAGTGCTTTCATTTCAAAACGAACCACCCTAAATATCTTTAAAAAAAACACTCACCAAAAAACAAAGAAACACGTCGATTTAGATATACAGGGAAGTTTAATTTCGTATTTGATAAAATTTTATCGGTCACCTCCTAACCTCCAGTTAACCTCACTTTTGATATGTCAAATGGCCAACACCCATCATTGTAAGCGGCATGAAATTTGCTATCCAACAGTACTAAGAAACTTTAAATCGATGGACGTAGAAGCGACTTAGAAGTAAAAATGTGTGTTAATTAGTTTATCTGTTCAAATAATTTATTTTATCAAATGCTCAAAATGTGCGCCGTTATTGGCGAGACAATAATAAAGTCTGTTTTGAAATTCTTCGCGAACGTTGGCGAAAGTTTGTCTGGTAATACCTCTGCATTCTAGTGTAATTCTACATTTAAGTTCTTAAATATTTGCAGGTGGCGTTTTGTATACTTTACTTTTTAAATAACCCCAGAGAAAAAAGTCTAGAGGAGTTAAGTCTGGAGACCGTGCTGGCCATTCGATGGCACTCTCGAACTGCTAAAGCATAGTGGGGAGGGGCTCCATCTTGCTGGAAATGCAAATTATTTTCACTGAGTTCCATAGCACCAGGTTCAGATACAGTTGCCCAGTTAAATTTTCTTCCAGAAAGAATGGCCCGATAATTTCGTTTCCATAAATACCTGCCCAAACGTTGATCTTCTCTGGAAATTGAGTATGTCCTTCCTGAAATATGTGCGGATTTTCATTATCCCAATGTCTGCAGTTATGTCTATTAAGAATTCCATTTAAGAAGAAAGTTGATTCGTCAGAAAAGCAGATATTTTTGATCAAATGAGGGTCTTCGTCAATTCGCTGGCACATTGATTCGCAAAATTCTATTCTTCTATCATAATCGTCTTCGTTGAGTTCATGAAGAATTTGTATTTTGTATGGAAAAACTTATTCTTTTTCAAAATTTTGTGCACGGAACCCGTAGAAATATTGGTCAGCATAGAAACTTTTGGAATAGACAACGTCGGATCTATTGCGAACTGTCCTAGTACCTCAACCTGGCGTGCTTCGTCTAAAACCCTTTCATTAGTACTTTTCTTGTTGCATACAGATCCAGTTTCTTCAAACTTACGCACCAATTCCATTACATATTTATTTTATGCCCACGTTTTTATTTTGATGCCTCTCATTGAATACTCTGGCGGTTCTACGCGCATCGATCTTCAGCCCCATATAGGAAAATTATTTCTATTCTCTCTGCTAGAGTATACACCATTTTAAAATCAAGATTCTTAATTTTAAACTAACGATGTCAAAATGACAATCCTAACAGTAATATTTAACTGGTTCCTAAACGTCTTAAAAACTTGTGCTATTGCAGTGTTTTGCTGTAGCAGGTAACACAAAAAATAATAATTGAAATGAATGCACACTAAAATAGTCTGCGAGGAATTTCAAAACAAGCTTGTCTCGCCAATAACGGCGCACATTTTGAGCATTTGATAAAATAAATTATTTGAACACGATAAACTAATTAACACACATTTTTACTTCTAAGTCGCTTCTACGTCCATCGATTTAAAGTTTCTTAGTACTGTTGGATAGCAAATTTCATGCCGCTTACAATGATGTGTCACACTATGGGGGTTGCCATTTGACATATCAAAGTGAGGTTAACTGGAGGGTAGGAGGTGACCGATAAAATTTTATCAAATATGAAATTAAACTTCCCCCTGTATATCTAAATCGACGTGTTTCTTTGTTTTTTGGTGAGTGTTTTTTTTTAAAGATATTTAGGGTGGTTCGTTTTGAAATGAAAGCACTGTATAATGTAAAATTTGACGTGATTTCCAGTAATTTCTGGTTTCACCGAAAACAGCCTTTTAATTTTCAAATTAGACACCCTGCAGGCGAAATCTGTAATTCAATAGAGATAGAAATAGACAAGAATTAAGTTAGAAATATTCTTTTTTTTCTATCACTAATTGGTATCCATATCATTTTCTCCAAGTGGCTCGTTAAAGTTCGATAACGATAATATAGTATATTATTTAACATGAAAACATAGATTGCTTTGTGGAAAAATGCACAATCTATAAAAAGATTCAGCGATAGTAGCAGATTTTTTTTTTTTTTAAAACCTTGAAGCCTTGTTTTTTTTTAACGTTTTGTTCATTTTGATAGCTTCTTTTTTAGAAAAGATATTAAAATTTACGCTAGGACATGTTTACACTTAGTCTTATGTAAAATATAGAGGTGATGCGATACTTTTTTTGCGCAATGTAGTTATAGGGTTTCAAGTAGTTTTTGAAAATTTTACTAAAAAATGTAAAACTTGGTAGGGAAATATACAGGCAAATTATTAGTATATTTTAAAGGAAAAGCCAAAAAGATGTTTAGATTACTTTCTAAAATAGAAGCTAGGATTTTTCAATCCTAAAATATTGAAAGAAATGTGAGGAAAATTTGAAGATGAATAAAAAACGCAAAAAGTTATAAATGAATTATTTTAAAGTGCAATGTCCAAATATATTTAAAAATATAAATACACATTTTTAATTAAAATACATTTAAAACACTGTGGGGTTTAAGACAAAAAAGATTTTTTGTTTCTCCAAAGTTGTTCTCTTCTACAAAATGCATAAAAATTGAGTCCATTTTATAATCTTTAAACCACAGACCACAAAACCAAACTGTAATAATTTAATTTATTTATTTAAAGATGAACTTAAAAACACAAAACACCTTAAGTAATTACATGTAATTCAAATAATTAAAATTTGACTTGAGAAATAAACATATAAGTAAACAAAGATTTGCAGGTTAGTGTGTTAGGATCACTTAAAAAGTTCAAAATGAAATAAAAAAATAAGTAAAGCAATGCCAGGGGTAAGCTTATGTACATTTTTATGGGATAGGAAGAGAACATATCGTAGCGCCCTTGCTGCTCTTTCGATTGCTTTACTCCGAACTAGCCATTCGGAAATCCGATTATAGCCGAGAAAACTTACGAAGTAGGGTTTAAAGAGATTTTCTATTATAGAATAGATCTGAAATTTCTTCCCTATGGTGTTACGAAGTTCGCCTGCTGTATACTTTTGTTTTGAATGTTTGGAAGCGTTTTGCGTCCCACTGTACCCCATGCCACATATTTCAAATTTTGACAGCTTTGAAAAAAAAATAAGAAAACAAGAGCGCAAAAATGTTTAATTGAATAAAAGCTAACTTTGTTAATATTTTTTCGAAGCAAAATTACTCCTTATAAACTTAGTATTTTTACTCATGGAGGGAACTCATTTTATACAATTTTTAAAAAAATAAGTATTTTCCTTCTGAATGTTTAAGACGCGAACTAATTAGGCGTAAAGCATATACAGGGTGTTTTTATTTTTGTTTAAATAATTGGCATCGAAATATTAATTTTTAGCCCCCTATGGCACCCTAGATCAAAAAAATAATAATAATAACTGTCAAAATTTGGCGTATAGGGCACCGTTAGGCGCAGCATGTTTCCAGGAATACAAAAATGTAAAAATATCCATGTATCTCATTTGAAAATGGAAAGTCGAGGTCATTTCCGGTAAAACCGGAAGTCACCAGGAGTCACGTGACTTGTCAAAAAACGTCAAATTTGACATTTTTTGGTATCCCCAAGTTGTATTTTTCTATCTTAGAAATTGCAGAAGAAAAAGGAAGTAAGTCATCTTCCTGGATCACCCGTTGTTTTAGTTCAAAAGGCATGAAGTATATTGTAGATAGGAAAAACAATATTATTATGTAAATTTACCAGATTTATTCCTATTGTAAATATGGCATTATTAACATAGGTTGTTAAAATCATTTCGTAAGCAAGGGAGAAAGTTGAGAATATCCGACAACAAATTTTATAAAACCTAGATTTTCGTCGTCAAGCCATAAAATTAAGAAGGAATATACAGATCTTGATATTTGTGTTGAAACTTCTCAAAAATATTTTTTGCTGTAATATTGTAATAGCCGCAATATGGTGTCAGTGGTCGATAGAATGACATATGAATGGAAAGCCTCATCTGTATATTGCTTCTTGATCTCAGGTTAGACCAGCTTTAATGATCGCTCAAACAAATGACAAATCAAAGATGAAAAATTTTGATTGAGTCTTGTTACGTATAACCATTCGTGAAGCATTATTAAAGGTTGTAACTCGCAGCCGTTGTCTTTAAAAATCTAGGTACCACCAAAGACAATTGTAGTTTCACTATAGACCCACAAAACAACGCTAAATTTTTGGTAATAGATTTGGAAGCTCGTTTAGTGGAGCGAGCGTCCATGGGGAGAAAATACGTTCAAACACTGTTGCCAAAGCTACAACAATGGAAACAGTGATTAGGAATTATTTCTGTAGAAAATATTTTTTGCTGTATAATAGGCTATTTTACAGGTTTTTAAAATCCATTTTATATTATGAAGTAGAGTTTAAGGAACCCAGTAAAATTGTTTTTTTTAATTCTGGTACATATTTGCTGAAAAATATCAAATTAAAAACTCAATATTTAAATAGGGTGCCAAAACGCTACTTTGACAATATGGCGATGCAATGGGTCGGTGACGTCACTTGCCTGTATTCTGATCTGTGGCACATATCATCCACATACATTTGTTTTTAAAACAAAAAACGAAAGTGCGATTGGATTTACATTTTATCAGTGATTTATGTAACAAAATGAGTTACAAATGATGTGCAGTTCTAAAATGTACTAATACGTCGTTAAAAACTCCGGAAAAACTATTTGTAAGTGTTCCAAAGAATGTCGAAGTGTGCCGAAAGTGGTTGTAACTTTCTCGGAGGGATCCTAATGACATAGCGAATAGTACAAATAACCGCAATAATTGCGCAACATATAAATGCCGATTTTTTACAAATAACACGGGTTTGTAAGGTATCCATTGAAAAACATACATCATTTACATTCATAAAAACGTTTCTGTCAGTACATAGTTTTGAGGCATATATATGTAAACTAAAGCTACGTTTCCACATTTAGCAACATTTTTGTTGCCTTGTGTTTCTTCTTGTTTGTGAATTTAGAAACTAGAAGGCAACAAATGTAAACTTTTTGTTTCCACTTACATAACTTTTAATGTTTCTCGTAACTGAAAGAGAGCAACTTTTTTAGTTACTGTTTCCACCGCGGTTGATAAACAAGATGATAAAATAGCGGCAGCAGCGGCGGCCTATACAGTGTGTCCCAAATTGCTGGGGAATGTATGGGGATCTTGGAAACCACTATAGATAGAAATTCGGTTAAATGGGGAAAGTTTTGGACAATTATGTTAGTAAGCTAATCCCGTTTACTACATGGTTTTATCTATTTAGGTTTTTGAGAAATTTTGAAAAAACCTGAAATATGCATTTTCGAAAATGGGCCATATTTTTTTTATAAGTGAAAATTTTTCAAATCTGTAAAAACTTCTTTAAAGCAACTTTTTTTGTAAAATATGACCGAGTAGTCAATTTTTATTTTCTACGTTTCGGGTTTTTAGAATCATCATCAACTTTATTTTTTCATATGGACGCCATATTGGATTTTTGTGCAGCCAAATAGTGCTTTTTATTCTGATTTCAACAATGTATAACATGTTATAATTTAACAGTTTATAACCTTATTTATTTCAAAAAACAAATATTTTCTCAGTTGGTCTTAATTCCGGCGAACGTCATTTTTTTTTTTTTTAAACAATAAAATATTAGTAATTGGCAAAATTGATAAGCGAAACAGACATTTTACAGAAATGGGTTCGCGAACATAGCTATAACCTTAATACCGTGTTACAACAAAACTACACGTAACAAGTTAATTGAAACAAGTGAAAACAAAAGCAATGAAAAGTGGCTAAACTAAGATTCCTACTAAAATGAAGATGTAAAATAACGACTTAAAATTCAAAATGTTGTCCATTTCTCTCAACATATTAACGATATTTTTTTAAATAGTCCTAACTTCCCTATGAATGGTTGACTTAGGTATGTGGTATTCTCTATCAACATCCCTGGTTGTTGGATTTTCTTTAAAATGTTGGTTTGCAGCATCTCGTTGTCGATTTTTTCAACGTACTTCTTAGGTCGTGGTTTTTTAAAACTTCCGAATTCAAGTAAACTTGTAACCAGTTTTCAAAAGTATGTTAGTTTAGGAAGCTGCCTTTCAGAAAAATTGTCGAAATACGTTTGCGCAGCTATATTAACTTTTCTTCTGCTGCCAATGACGCTAGATGGCATTCGCCGGAATCAAGGCCAACTGAGAAAATATTTGTTTTTTAAAGTAGATGAGGTTATAAACTTCTAAACTATAACATGTTATACATTGTTGAAATCAGAATAAAAAGCACTATTTGGCTGCGAAAAAATCCAATATGGCGCCCATATGAAAAAGTAAAGTTGATGATAATTCTAAAAACCCGAAACGTAGAAAATAAAAATTGACTACTCGGTCATATTCTACAAAAAAAGTTGCTTTAAAGAAGTTTTTACAGATTTGAAAAATTTTAACTTATAAAAAAAATATGACCGATTTTCGAAAATGCATGTTTCAGGTTTTTTCAAAATTTCTCAAAAACCTGAATAGATAAAACCATGTAGTAAACGGGATTAGCTTACTAACATAATTGTCCAAAACTTTCCCCATTTAACCGATTTTTTATCTATAGTGGTTTCCAAGATCCCCATACATTCCCCACCAATTTGGGACACACTGTATAGTGTTGTCGGCAAAAAAAAAAAAAAAGCACAAATATTGGGTGAAACCAAGTCCCCGTGATAGAAGTGAATATGGTGGCATGCACCTACTCAATGCATTAAAAATAACGATCTACACATCGGAAATAATATAAATAATGGTAGTGTCAAAAATTTCTTAAAAAACAGGTAACTACAAGTTGCAGTATCTGTTTCCACTCGGAAAACAATATGTTTCTGTTCCCTGTTGTTGCCAAATTTCTTTTGAAGTTTACCGCTAAAACTGGAAACCAGCAACAATCGTAAACAGGCAACAGTTGTTGCCGAAACAAGAAGGAACTTTAAGGAACTTTGGGAAACATTTTTGAGCAACAAGCAACAGAAACACAAAAGTTCCTTCATGTTCCTCCGGTGGAAACGTAGCTTAAGGTTACTATTATTTAATACAAAAATTTAATATAAATAAATTTGAGAAGTATTTTAAAGACTAATAAATTTAAAAAAAGGTATGGAGCAGAATCGCACCCGGGTTAGAAGGCTTGAACGCTACCGCTAAGCCACATGGCCACCAGCAAAAGTAAACAAATTATCGTTTATGTTCACGAAACTGCACCAAACTAACTTTATATAAACGTTTATAACCTGTAAAAGTTCTTGCTGGCTGTGAAAGTTAATCATTATTTCACTTTCTTATGATATAATTTAAGTTACCATTAAAGTGTTATTATACTTACTCTGCTGTTTTCACATTTTTTAGCTTCGAAGCATAAAGGTCGGAATTATTTTTGAAAAATAATCCGACCATGATTGCGTCGACTTGGGGCGGGTTTCTGCTTTCTGCTTTTCCAAAATCGTTGTCCATGGTAAATATACTTGACAGAATTTGTAAATTATTGCAAATAAATCACACAAAAACAATGAATAATAAGCAAAATCTTATTAAAACAGTTTCGAAAGCTTAAAAATCACAAGTAGGCGCAAGTAGACAAACGAGGTTTACAAGCAGGTGACGTCATCATAAACTCGACCAATCAGGAGCATTTTGTGTCACGTGACAAGCGTTTAAAAATGCATTTTCATTTACTGATCTACTATTAGTTATGCGCTTAGCAAAAAACAAATTTGTAAAAAATATTAGTATTTTAGAATGGTTAAAGATACTCTATTATTTTAATAATAGATATTTGTTATTTTATCGAGCAAGACAACATAAATAATTTTATTTTTACTGGTTGGCAACATTGCCTGTCGCGTTCACTTGCATTGCCGTCCGGGGACCGGTTGATACTGAGTAGTGTGTGCAGTGTTGCCAGATGAGATAAAGCAGAAATCGTGAAATACAATGACAAAAATCGTAATAAATCGTGAGGAGAGTGGGAGATTACAAATTACTTAATAATATTGTTAAAAGGAAAACACAATGACAATGTTTAATACATTTATTAAACTTAATGTAACTTTACATTACAACAATTCAAATATTAAAACACTAAATAAACAAGTAGGTAACATAACTTTCAAAATGTTGGCCCAGCGTAATCTAGACAATAGGCACTACTACATTATGCTCTGTCCTCAGAATCGTTTGAGTCACTATTATCCTTTTTATCGCTATATAATATGTCACTACTACCTAAGTTTCGTATCATGTTGTTATTGATAGAAAAATCATAACAACTTTTGTCGCAAATTAAACTTTTTTCAAATAAAATACTTTCCATGGTTTTGACTTATGTAAAATTTACGATACGAGACAGGACTGCGTAAAAATGCAAACAAATTGTAAGCCACCTTTACCTGCAATCAACGGGGAATCCCATGCCGTTCAGCTAGGTAGGGTGTAGGCGACGGGGATTCCCCAGTCGTTTCTTTTGATATGCCATTGTTATCATTCACTACAGGGACGAAGTAAATTAATAATTCAAATGCAGTATTTTATTTTAAAATTATTTTTTTAAAATCGTCAAAATTGCTACTTTATTCGTAAGATCGTGAAATCAGAAACAAAATCGTGTAATCTTACGAATAATCGTAAGATCTGGCATCACTGGGTGTGTGTGTTGTAGTCCGGCCGAAGCATTCCCCTCTTCTTCTTGGGTCGGTAAAAAGGGAATCAGCCGCTACACGTTTTCTGTCTGTCCTTATTTCACTCAAGGCTTTGCCTATTAAATTAACATCTCCTTTTATCGCACTGAAAATCTCCGCACCTAAGAAATTGGTTTGCCAGACGTGTATACATCAAGGAAGTTTAAAGGTGTATGGAAGCCCAATGCTATGGCCCATTCGATCAAAAAATGTCCAGCCCAGTATGAAAATAACTGTCAGAGTTGGCCCCGCCGATTCTGCGCAATAGCAAAATTACACGAAATAATTTAATGTGTTCCCTACTTACACACTGATAAATCAGTGTGTAGTTAGGTAACACATTATACTTTTATGAGAGCCGTAATGGTCTTAGGTTGTCTAAGGTTTTTGGTGCAAGGGCGCGTATGAAGCTATATCCGCGCTGTATCGTCAACTGTCGTCGTCTCATCATTCGTCATTTTCGTTGTGGTTTGTGCCCTTTGCGCCGATTGTTTCGCTTTTTGTGAGTACCTATATTTTGTGGTTGCAGATTGATAAAAACCTTCTTATTTTAGTGATTAGTGTTTATTAAATTGTGACTATAATTTTGTGTTTATTGTTTGTTACTTATAATATCGCAACAAAATGATTAGAGGTTGTATGGTTTTGTCTTGCAAATCCAAGGGTAACATACCCGGCATTTTTTACTTTAGGTACGTATTTCTTATACTTAAATTAGGTGTTTCTTATGAGACGTAACGTTAGGTAACCGAAAAAATAATAATATATCAATTATGAATAATAAAATAATGAAAATTTCATAGGAAATAGCAGTGAGAAAAGTAAGGCAATCTTAACTATCTTTTAGATAATTGCCACAATGTTTGTGTATTTATGTGGATTATTAAAAAGAAATAAGGTTTACATTAAGGTACATTTATTTCATTTAATAATTTAATACATTCTTTTAAAGGATCAAAATTATTAATTACCTGGCAGACCAGGCAAATTTTAATATATACAGGTCCCTCTAATTGAATGAAAGAAAGTACAATTTTATGCTAAAGTTCCTTTTTGCTTTTTCCGTATTTGTTTAAGAAAAAATTAGATTTTAGTTTCTTAAACTTACATTATCAACTTTTTAAGCTCGACATACTGTAGACACATAATATTTAACGGATACTGTTACAAGGGAAACTAGTACCAAAGGTTACTAAACATTTTTAACCACTGTTATTCTGTCTCATGAATGTTTGTTATTATGAAAAGTATATGCCTAAAAGCAGTTATAAAAATTTTCACTTTTTAATGTACAACCAGAATCTTAGGATTAGATTAAACTCATTTACACTATCTTGACCTTCTTTTATCACAAAATTGATGATAAGTACATGAAACAATGTTTGAAATTTATTTTAAAAAATCTTGTTTTTATTTATTTACAAAGATTTTTGGTAAAAATAAAAAACTCACAAAAATATCGACCATTTAAATAAAAGGCTTCTTTCCATATTACATCAGATGATATAAAATCCAATATTACACAATAATTTTAAATATTCTATGGTAGTATCGTTTTATAACCAACAATTTTGTGCAAAAAATAAAAAAAAAACAGTGAATGCTTAAATTTGACATTTGATGATGTCAACTTTATAGATAGTAACAAAGAATTATGGAAGTCCGACTCTGACCTACTATTCATTGCGCAAACTCCGCGGGGCCAACCCCCCTATTCCCGCTGCCCTGCACGCCTGGACAATTTTGTTCTACAGTATTGGGCTTCCATACACCTTTAAACTTCCTTGGTATACATCCAAAGTAAAAATATACATAATTAAAATTGTATTATTAAACAGCAAAAAATGTTTAAATTATCATTATAATAAGGAGTTAGGCCTGTTTCCCGCAGAAATAATCAATTTCTGTTACCATTATTATAGATTTGGCAACAGTGGTTGTTTATATAGCAGCGTGTGAACGTATTTTCTCTCTTATGGGTCAAAAATTTAGCATTGCTTTATGCGTCTATAGTAAAAAGTATAGTTGTCTTTGGTACAACTAATTTTATATATGAGTTAACTTTTTCGAAAACTAGTTCTGTGATATTTTTTATCGTTATTTTTGTAGGTATTTTCTTATTTATATCTATTAAACCTTAATTTTGTTAGTAAATGAAACTTAATAATACCTGAGGCCTAACTTGTAGACTATAGTTTCTTAAAGAATTGAATAAAGTCATAACAAAGTATACTAAACAATATTCAGATTTTAGAGGAATGTTATATATTCTTAAGAGATTTAATATATAATGTTGAGAATAAGGAAATCACATATCTAGTTAGGAAAATTACTTTTCTGAAATGTATAAATGACGTCCCCATCGTTCCTATTTAAATTTGGTCATTTTAATTAGTCTAGTGGAGAAGTGTGTCCTGCGAAAAATAGATGGAAGGGTTCGAAAAATATTAGCGATAGCTCATTCGACGCGGAATGCAAATCTGAGAAAGGCGTTTTGAGGATTTTTTCTTAACAAAACACGAAATTTAAAAAAAAGCCATTTCGATTTTTGATGATAACTTAAAAACCATAAAAGATAGCGGAAATTGCAAAAAAGATTCCCGAAGAGGAGAAAATGTCCAAAAAAAAAGTCCCGACTCCCGGAAGTCTATCTCCATTATTTATAATTTTAATTTAACGCTGAAAATCGGCTCGGAGTCAAAACTGAGTACGTTACACTAAATAGTTCTTTTTAAGGTATTAAATATTAATTAAAAAATTTTAAAATATTATTGCGTATTAATAACACTTTAAATAATTTATTCCTGTTTAAAATTTAACTTAAAGTTAATTTATCAACAAGTAAGACAATTGTTAATTAACAAGATTGTTTCGAAATTTTGTCTTTATTGTACAGGGTCTTTGATTATATTTACGTGGCTTCTGGGGCCTTTATTTTTAAAGACAGAAAAAAATGTTTTATATAAAAATTGTAGGATTTTGTCCATATTATCTTTTGAAATTATCAGAAAAAAAATGGAAAAAATAGGCAACTTCAACTTTGTTAAATGAAACACCCTGTTATTATGCGCTACAACGAAATATCTTTTTTTTTTTTGATTTTCTTTCAAATCTTTCTTCACGATACATTGATGACATTTTTGAGATATTTTGGGAAAATTAGAAATAAATTAAAAAAAAAGTTTCTATTATTATCAAGAAAGCCATGGAAACAATAGAATTGTTATGTTGTGAATTTGGTGAGTGTTTTCTCCGGACCCATAATGTTTTTTTTTTGTAATTAAACTTTCCTACTTAAGTGAAAAAAAAACTTGTCGGGAATAGAATTTTATTTAAAACTTTCGATCCTGCTGCATAAACCTATATTTCCAATGCATACCTAGGTCGGCCGATGTTTTTTCAGGAAGGATCTGAACGGACATAAATTTATAGGGATAAAACTTGTAAAATTTTAAGGTTAAATAAATTTTATAATCTGTTTTATTAAGTTCAGATGCCGCATTCGGGATTATATTTCAGGATTTTCTAAAATTATTAAAAGTATTTAGGCAAGGCCAATAGAAAAAGTATAATAATTATCCTGAAAGAACGAGGATATCCAAAACCTTGTTTTCATGTCGTGCTGCAGTCCTTTTCTTCTTTTAAAAAAAGCTTTTTGTTCAATAAACTTTCTTACTATGTATTATTTAATAGTATCTATAGATGGTACCTGTTGTTAAGGATATAATAAGTAATATTCTTTTGCACTGTTGTCACATTATTATTGTTACCATAAAAAAGACGCATAATAGAGATTTTTGTTCTTCTGAATAGCCCATCGAAAAAAAAGCAATAAAAACTACTTTGTTAGTTAAAATGATAAATTTTAACTTTTATACTTCAAGTCCAAAATTACTGTCAATGACGCATCGCTCGCTTTTAGAGTGCCCCGGGTTGTGTGGGGTCAAGGGAATCAAGTCCAGTGGCGTATGCATTTTAGAAAATAAATGATAAAATTTCGTAAAAACATGAAAATATTTTTTACAAGCAAAAGTTATTTTCTCACATTTTTATCAACCCTTTAAATTAGTAATAACCCTTTTATTATTTTGGTATTATTCGGATTAATGAAAATGTAATTTTTTTGCTTAATTTTACACACTTTCTATTTTGAGGTCATAGAACACAAATTTGAGTTTTTTTGGCGATTTTTTAACGTTTTTTCAAAAAAATACATTTTTTACTTTAATTTTACCTTTTTGATTTTATTTTGCTACATAAAAAAAGTAAAATTTTAGTCTTAACATAAATAAAAGCAGAACGATAGACAATCCAAGTTACACCGACTTGCCAATACACCACCGATCTTGCAATTTCAATATTAAATACGATATTTAAACGCATTGCTTCATCAAAAATATCCATATATAAGAAACACAAAGCCCTGAGATCATCAGCTTGTAGAATCCAATAACTATTTGGGTCTTTCCTGTTCCATATTTAGGATTTCTATAGAGAATATTTTTGATCAAACATTGCGGGTCGAGCGAAGCAAGGTTCGCATACCTTATAAAATGTATAAAGAACACTATTACAACTTGGTAACAGGTCAAGATTTTTAGAATTTCGAGTTGAATTCACAAAACGTTTTACATACTTTTTATTGAAAATTAAGGTTTTTTCCTTACTTTTTAAGTGATTTTTTTTTTAAAAATTAAAATAGTATGAGTTTTTTAAATATGTTTTCGTGCAAATGACAGAATTTAAGGGAATATATCGAAAATAGAATTAAACAATTAATTATTATTATTTTTTAAATACTATAAAAGGCGGCCAAAAAAAAAGCTTCTGATTCATGTTAAACAATCGAAAAGTAAAAAAGTGGCAAAAAAAAAGCGAAAAAAACGCATTTTTTAGTATCCGAATAATTACTAATATTGTTTTTTGCCTTTTTTAAAAATCTGAATACCGTACGCGAAAAACTTTTGTTAAAGTTGCACGTATCTCTGCAGCATCCAAAGTGGTTAGTTCTGGATTTCGTTCCCGAATCCCATGGTAAACATTTTTAACCATTATTCGTTCTTTAAACGTTAACTGAGTCTTTTTTTTTTGGAAAAAAGGGGTAACTAGTTAAAGGTGGTTAATATTCATAGTTTACAGAATTAAAAGCACCTAACAACACTATATCTTTATATACAATTATATACACTAAATAAGATAAACTATTATAAAATTGGCACAAACAATATCTATATACTACTATTATTTGAAATTTATAATATTTAGAAAATACCCTGTATAGCAATTAAAATTTAAACTTACAAAAAACTGTCCATAATCAATAATAACTAAATAAAAAACATCGAACAGCACGAAAACCCTGTCGATACGCTTATTTTCAAGTCTCTTCAAGTTGTAAACTAAGGAATGTGTGTTGCCACTTTTATTGTCTTCCCCGATAACAATAATTTCCCGTACATATTGGCGTGCTATATTTTAAGTGCGATCGCTGGCTGGTAACTTATTTTTGCGAATTTGACAAGGTGGCGATGAAACTTTTGGGGGTTCACTGTTATTGAAGGAAAGTATATCATAGGCTTAAAAATCATTTGCTAGTGTTAGATTTTATTTAGCCGCTTCGTCGGTTGGGTGGCCGGTATTAAATGAGTCATTGACAGAAATTTTGGACTTTGGGAGTACAATATCAATACGTCAAATTTATTAAAACAATTTTATTTTTTCCATAGCTTTCTTGATACTAATATGTTTTTTTTTTTCAATTTATTTATATTTTAGGCTTAAATATCTCAAAATGGTTCATCCAAATATCATCAATGTATATATATTTGAAAAAAAAAAAAGATCTTTTATTGTAGCGCATAATATACAGAGGGTTCCTTTTAAAAAAAGTTGAAGTTGCCTATATTTTTCCTTTTTTTTATTGCGATATTTTACTGATAATTTCAAAAGATAATAGGGAAAAAAACTTACAATTTTTAAAAAAAAAACATTTTTTTCTATTTTTAAAAAAATAAAGCCACGTAAATATAATCAAAGACCCTACATTTAACAAATGTTTAAATAATTGTCTTTAAATGTCTTGCTTCGTGACCCTTTATATACATTTAAAAGATACACTATAAAATTTTTAAAAAAATTAATCTTTTGTTTATAATAATTTTAAACTTTGACAAAAAATGAAAAATTAGAGCAATATTGTCAAAGGTATAAAATTATTATAAACAAAGGATATAATTTTTTTTTTAAACTTTTATGGCGTGATCTTGTTAAGTCTGTTTATAAGAAGGGATCCAAGAAGCAAAACATTTTTACGACAATTATTTAAACATTTTTTTTTATGTGCAATAAAGACGAAATTTCGAAACAATTTTGTTAAGGTGGTTTTCGTCGGGTAAAAAATGGCCTTTTTTCAACATTTTATTTTTCATGTAAAAAATGAAATTTTTAATTTAAATTCTGTACTGTCATAAAGATACACATTTGACAAAAAAGTGTTTAAATTTTTGTGAAAATATTAAGAACTCTGCCATTGTGACGTCGTTTCCGGTTACCCTCGGGAAAAGGGTGCGTCCGCGTTGGCCGAAGAATTTCTTACAGGATCATCTGAGGTGACAAAAATATGTGTTTTAAAACAAGTCCAAAATTTCTGTCAAGACGCATCGCTCGCTTTTAGAGTCCCCCGGGTTGGGGTCAGGGAATCAATTCCAGTGGCGTGTGCATTTTAGAAAATAAATGATAAAATTTCGTCAAAACATGAAAATATTTGTTACAAGCAAAAGTTATTTTCCCACATTTTCATCAACCCTTTAAATTAGTAACAAGCCTATATTTTTTTTGGTATTTTTCGGATTAATGAAAAATGTTTTTTTTTAAGGTCATAGAACACAAATTTAAGTTTTTTGGGATTTCTCAACGTTCTTCAAAAAAATACATTTTTTACTTTAATTTTCCCTTTTTTTCGATTTTTTTTTTGCTACATAAAAAAAATAAAAAAAATTTCAGTCTTAACATAAATTAAAAAAGATGTAAAAACAGAACGATAGACAATCCATGATACACCGACTTGCCAATTCACCACCGATCTTGCAAATTCAATATTAAATACGTTATTGATACGCATTGCTTCATAAAAAATACCCCCTTAAAAAAACACGAAAGCCCTAAGATCATCAGCTTGTAGAATCCAATAACTATTTCGGGCCTTTCGAGTTCCATATTTAGGATTTCCATATCGAGGATATTTTTTATCAAACATTGCGGGCCGAGCGAAGAATTGCATACCTTATAAAAATGTCATAAAGACAACTATTACAACTTGGCAACAGGTCAACATTTTAGAATTTGGGACGTAAACGTTTTACCTACTTTTTATTGAAAATTAAGGTTTTTTTCCGTACTTTTTGAGTGATTTTTTTAATATTAAAATGGTATGAGTTTTTTAAATGTTTTCGTAAATAACTGAAATTAAAGGAATATGTCGTAAAATGGAATTAAACAATTCAATTATTATTATTTTGAAATTCTATAAGAGGCGGCCAAAAAACAGCTTCTGATTCATGTTTAACAATCGAAAGTAGAGGTGCAAAAAATCGCATTTTGGGATCCGGGAAAAATTACCAATATTGTTTATTTGCCTTTAAAACTTAGAATATCGTACGCGAAAAAGTATCTCTGCAGCATCCAAAGTGGTTAGTTTTGGGTTTCGTTCCCGGGAAAACCATGGTAAACATTTTAACCATTATTCGTTCTTTTTAAAGTTAACTGTGTTTTTTCTGTAGGCGGATAACTAGTTAAAGGTTGGTTAATATTCATTGTTTACTGAATTAAAAGCACTTAACAACACTTAATCTGTATATACAATTATATGCACTAAATAAGATAAACTATAATAAAATTGGCACAAAAAAAAAAAAATATCTATATAGGTACTACTATTACTAGAAATTTACAATATTTTCAAATACCCTGTATAGCAATTAAAATTTAAACCACAAAATCTGTCCATAATCACTAATAACTAAATGAAATCATCGAACAGCAAAAAACCCTGTCGATACGCTTATTTTCATGTCTGTTCAAGTTGTAAACTAAGGAATGTGTGTTGCCACTTTTATTGTCTTCTCGATAACAATGATTTCAATACATATTGGCGTGCTATTTTAAGTGCGATCGCTGGCTGGTAACTTATTTTCCGGGAAATATGACAACGTGGCGATGAAACTTTTGGCCGGTTCACGTTATTTGAGCGGAAAGTGTATCATAGGCTTAAAATCATTTACTAGTGTTAGATTTTTATTCAGCCGCTTCATCGGTTGGGTGGCCGGTATTAAATGAGTCATACAGACATTTTATTTAGGTATAGTTAAGACCATAAAGTAGGCCTTGGACGAAGGAAATAAAAAGTAAAAAAAAAGGTTTTTCGGCAGAACTTTTTACAAAAAAAAAAAAAACAATTTCAGTGAAAATTTGCAACATTGTTTTTAAATATGTAATCGAAAAAAAAAAATGTTTGCCCCAAGTCCTTCTGAAGGTCTTGAAGACCTGTGAAAAAATTTTAGGGAAAAGTAGCTCGAGAAATTTTGTGGCGCGCTTAGCTAGCTGACCCGAGGCCCCCTCAACTTCTGAAGGCTGTATCTCCGAAACTATTACTCGGATCAATTTAAAAATTTAGTACAATATTCTAAAGATGTTGTAGAATTTAATAAGATAATAAAAAAAATGATTTTATGAAACCGTGAAACCCATGTAACCCCTTAATTGACAATTGTCTAAATTGTTGAAAAATTAACTTTAAGTTAAATTTTTAACAGGAATAAATTCTTTAAAGTGTTTTGAATACACCATAATTAATGTTTAATACCTTAAAAAGAATTATTTAGTGTGACGTACTCGGTTTTGACTTCGAGCGCGCAACCTCCGCAATCTCTTATGGTTTTTGAGTTATGATCAAAATCGAAATGGCTTCTTTTTTTGCGTTTTTTGTTAATAACAATTGCAATTTTTATTGGCAGAAAAATCCCCAAAACGCCTTCCTCAGATTTGCATTCCGCGTCGAATGAGCAATCGCTCATATTTTTTGTAGCCTTCTAACTATTTCTGCAGGAAACACACTTCTCGACTAGACTAAATTAGCAGTGCTGATTAAAAATTTTAAACTTCAGGAAACTTGTTGGGTAGATCATCATGTATCTGTTATTTTGAAAACATCATCAAAATCGCTAAATTCTTTTAAGTAAACGGAAGAATTTTTAGCGTTATTACTCATAGTGTGTATTTTTAGCATAAGTATTTGTTTTAAGTACGGAAATCTTACATTAAATATGTATATTAAGAAGGAATTAAAAAATGGATGTCCTTGCAGGACATAAATGATATTTCCGTTAATATCACACAAACACAAATTACAATTTTATATATTTCTATAATATTTATTTGTTTGTAAGATGACTGTGCTTTGTGGGCAGTAGAAATTATTTAAATAAAATGAACACTTAGCATTTTGTAATAAGATCGATACCCAGTTTTGCAACTTTATTATTATTGTAAAGGATGTCAAAAATTGGATAACCTCTTTTGTTAAACTTTCTTTTTGAATTCAACCTCGATAAAAGAGTTATAGAAGATTTAATCAAATATATCATATCGTGCCAAAGGATAAGAGGAGAGTCACTTTTCTGATATTGTGTTCTTTTATTAGCTGCCATATTTATGCTTATCTTAAACAAAAATTTATAAGATTTAAGTATTTTCTTTCAATATTTTGAGTCGATAAGAAGAAAGCATATTTTTGACATTTACCCCTCCTCTTCAGTGTACAGCTGAGGGAACACTTGTAAAATGTTAGTTAAAGTATACCTTTTTACATTATACACTGTGTTCAAATCGCTCGAACACGTCGATTTTTATTTGCACATTTTTTGACATAAAACATATGTACAGGGTGATCTAAAAGAAGATATGATATTATTTATGATTTTTTTTAAATGGCACACCCTGTTATTTTTCTAAAGTTGGATTTTGCACGTTACGCTGATAACAAAAATCTATAATATACAGAAAAGGAGGTATATTTTTTTGTAAAATGAAGCAGTCATTTCGGGCAAATCAGATCAACTTGAATTTTTTTGAAATTTGTCAAGAAAGGTGTCAAATATGGAATTAAACAAGTTTGGTTACTGGGATTTGGTGCAAAATGCTGTAAAAATTGGCCAAACTTTTTTTTTGGTCAAAAATAAAAAAATATTGAATATCTCGGGCAATATTAAATAAATTTTCATGAAAATAGGTACCGGGGGTTTTTGGGTCACTGATTACGACCCTAATTTCAGAAATTTCTAAAACAGTAAAAACTACCCATTTTTAGGAGTTTTTTGAAATATTTTGGAAGTAAAGCTCAGATTATCAAATAAATGCCATTTTTTAGAATAATTTAGAAGATTTTTTTATTATGCACTGAAATTAAGATATAAGGGCTTATTATAGGGGGTTAAAACTACCCCCATAATAAGAAAGAATACAAAAAACATGACCTCAGATTATTCTTTTTGTTTTTGAATCAATTTTTTGAAAATATTTTATCGTATTTTGACTATTATGATATTCATTCTCTCTCCCCTCCCCAGGGGGTGAAAAGTAGCCCCACAATTAAAAAAAATGAAAAAAACGTTATTAATTTTTTTTGTAGAAGTAGTAGGAGTAGTAGTAGTATAGAACCGACAAACTAACAATATTTTCAGTAAAAAGAAATTATTTGCCTACCTGCTTTTTGTCCGAAATTTGATAACTTTTGAATTGCGATCAATTGATACTAACTTACAATGCTTTACAAATTCGATTTATTTTAACTAAAATAATATTTAATTAAATGTTCGAATTAAAAACCAGTAAAAACGAAGTTCAAGAGAGATTCATCAATTACTTAGATTTCCGTCATAGTCTAATCAATATAGTTTTTTTTTGTAATTAATTTTAACAGACATCTGACTGCGCCATGTTTTTCGGAATAACCTGTAAATTACTAAAATCAAAAATCCAACCAATTTTTTTTTCAGGTATTTTTTTAACAATAATTATTAAAAAAGGGCCTTTTTTTTCGTTTTTTTTTAATATAACAAAAAATAATGGCTATATCACTTTACTCATAAAAGACCGTTTGTAGAGAATTCAGAAACCTACAAAATGGTTTTTGAAAAATCCCGATTCGAACATTTTTCACCGAAAAAAGCCGGAAAAACGCATAAAACACCGTTTTTCAAAAATTTGTATCTCCGTTAATTTTCAATATTAAGGGCTGATTTTTTGAGAAATAATAGTCAATAACATATACTTTGATCTGCCAAAAGATGAAAATTGTCGCATTAATAGTTTTTATTTAATAGCACTATAAACAAATTAGGCCCTTATCTTGCAAGTGCCGTGAATATTAGGCAAATGGTCCGATTTGAATTTTAAAACGGCGTTTTAAAGTTGAGACTAAAAGCTACAAATTGTATATCTCACATTTTCATATAAGTTTGGAAAACATTGTTAAAAATGCTTGTGAACCTAGCGCGTCGAGCGAAAATTCGCGACAGAAACATGCACTTATAGCTAAAAATACTTATCAAAAATCAAATTCTCCTGGACTAAAGGCCTGGCTAAACTTCAAAACTTGCCACTAAACTACCTAGGATTAAAACTCGGAAACCAAAATGTACCGGTAAGATTTATACGGAATTTCTATTTCGGATAATAAGATACAGGTAAATTAAAAGGTCGCATCGGGTCACGTGCCTCTGACCAATAATTGTCCACCTGGGGCCCGATTCTGTAAGCAAATTTTTTGACATTCCTTTTCTCTATCTCTTTCGAAACAGTGACAAACTTATAAGTTACCTTTAAGGGTAACAAGGACATGTGATTCCTATTTTGACATTCTCTTTCCTTATTTTTTTACAGAATCAAGCTCTGTTGTCATGCATCTTCATAATCGATGTGCGACGATCGTCGAAGGTCAAAGCGAAGGCGACCGATGCAATCGCCTGCAGAAATAATAAATCTGCCGAATTTTACTTTACGTCGGCGGATTTTTCGCATTACTTGGCATCGTTTATTAGTTTATTAGCCTACGTACTGAATATCAAAATAAGGCGGCTGAGATAGATCGCCTTTTGGTCGGAAGTCGCAAAGCACCAACGGTATAATATTATTGTGTAGTCTTGACCGTTCGCTCTTGCCTCCAGCGGTAACCATTTTCTTTTTAATTGTAGAAATATAATAATTTTATATACTTATTAAATAATATATTTTTTAAAATTACATTTAAGGCATTTTTCCAAGGTAGGCGGCGCCTACCTTGCCTACCCTGACGAGCCGCCACTGCCAGCAGCGACAGAGAAGCGAGAGACTGGCTGCGTGCATTTTTAACAATGTTCTCCGAATTTTTATGAAAATGTGAGATATACAGTTTGTAGTTTTTTATCTCAACTTTAAAAAGCCGTTTTAAAAATTTAAATTGGACCATTTGCCTAATATTCACGGCACTTGCAAGATAAGGGTCTAATTTGTTTATAGTGCGATTGAATAAAAACTATTAATGCGACAATTTTTATCTTTCGGCATCCCAAAGTATATGTTATTGACTATCAATTTCCAAAAAATCAGCTTTTAGCATTGAAAATTAACGGAGATACGGATTTTTGAAAAAAGGTCTGTTTTAAGCGTTTTTCCGGCTTTTCTCGGTGAAAAATGGTCGAATCGGGATTTTTTAAAAACCAATTTTTAGGTTTTTAAATTCTCTACAAACGGTCGTTTATGATTATAGTGATATAGTCAGTACTTTCTGTTACTTAAAAAAAAAAAGGCCCTTTTTTTATAATTATTGTTTAAAAAAATTAGCTGAAAAAAATTGGTTGGATTTTTAATTTTAGTTATCTACAGGTTATTCCGAAAGTCATGGCGCAGTCAGATACCTGTTAACATTAATTACAAAAATGACCTTTTTTTTCTATAATGATTGGACTATCAGGCACCAGAGGGTTTTCAATTGATGAATTCCTCTTGAACTTTGTTTTCACTGGTTTTTAATTCCAATATTTAATTAAATAGTAAGCTAAGAAATAAATCGAATTTGTAAAGCATTGTAAGTTAGTATCAAATCCAAATTTAGAAAAATATACAGGGTGTGCCATTAAAAAAACCATGAATAATATATTATCTTCTTTTTGGATCACCCTGTATACATATATTTTATGTTAAGAAATAGCAATTGAAAATAAAAATCGACGTATTCGAGTGATTTTCGAAGAATAGAATCGTGAATTTTAATCGAATTTATCCCTGACTTTATGGCCAGAGTATAATAAAAAGTGACATTCTTAGGCTGTCGTCAAATCGGGCAAAAGGGATAAATGACACAAATGTGTCGCCTTGTAGGGATGTCGATAGGTCGATAGCTCTATCGATATTATCGATAGTTCAAGAAGAACCTCTGTATAAAAGAACTATCGATAGGGGACTTTCCAAGCGATACCCGATCTGGGAGCTCAATACTATCGATAGTGCTATCGACCTATCGACATCCCTATCGTCTTGTTGACTGGATTATACTCTAGGAAAAGCACTGCTACGCCATCATACGACGCCAGCTGAACTCGGTTGCGCCTTCCAGAGGCGTAGTGTGCTATAATGGTATTACTTATTTTAATCAAACTAAAAGCTTTTAGACTTATTTCGGACGGGGTAAAATCTGACAAGTAATTTTATTTTTAAACATCCTGTATAATTTCTAATGAATACTAATTCAGTAGGCAATATTTGGTTTACTAATCAAAGGAGTTTGTTGTTGGTACATAAGCTACTTATTATAAAAAAACTTGTAACAATATAAACTTTTGATTTTAATGATTTAAAATTTCAAATAGGTACGATTTTTTTTTTTTTAATGAACACTATTTTGATGGTGGTCTTGGGGTGGTACCATATTGCAAATTTACTTCCCCTTTAAAATCTACATTTCTAATGTGTTAAGTTGTAAAACAAGTAAAAATTGGACAAGTGATGCCAGTCCTGTTTGTTATTTTTTAGGCACCATAATAAATTTTTGGCCCAAAAAAAATTCTATTAAAGAATTATATTATATCCCAAAAATTTTGTAAAAATTGTACCCAAATTTATAACAGTTTTCATTCTATTGAAATAAATATTTACTGTAAATTATGCCCAGGAAATTGCTTTTATGCTCAAAACAATAACTGTGTTTCCGAAATAGTAGATCTGTCACCAAATTAATTTAATTTCCTGACACTCAAATCTTAGCATCACTTAATCTGGTTAGTTCTGGTAATGTAATTGTTAATTGCATTTTTGGGTAATTGCACATATGTACATTTAAAGATAACACAGGTCCCCAAAAACAATTGTGTGTGCTGATTGTCGGACTAAGATTTTCTAAAATATTTTTTATCTGCTGAATACCGGTGGCGGCTCGTGGTCAATCTTTCTGGAAGGTCGTTAGTTAAAATTTCAAATGCATATGGCTTAACTGAGTTTTAGTTTAAAAAAAAAACATTACCGAAGGATTTAATTTTAGGCATTTTATTTTACACAGACGTTTACTCCAAAGAAAAACAAGAAAGAAAATTCAAAAATAAATGAATAACAACCAAACACCTCGAAAAATGCGTAATTTTCCTCTTCGTGGCTGTTGACCCAGACCATGCGATTACACTGCTTCGGAAAGCAGCCAAAATCACCCAATCGTAAATTAGATCGGGAATACTCGACTCGGCTCCGTTTAGCACAATACGGTCAACGCAGGCTGGCAGCCCGGCTTTTTGCCAACGAACGAAACCACCGATCTGGAGATAGCTGCGCGAAGCTTGTGAAATCCAGTAATCGGTCAACGAGTTTATATGCTTAGAACAATAAAGGGAAATTTAAAAGATTATTTTTTTAAATTTATATCATTATTATGTTTTTGTTCGGAAATATAAGTCTAAAATATTGGGAGGTCATTGACCAAATGACCCAATGAAGGAGCTGCCACTGCTGAATACAAATCTAAAGTCAAAATTGGTGTTTAAACAAAAAAAAATTGAAAAAACCCCAAAAAATTGATACGGTAGTTGTACCTGCAAAAACCTGCTACCACGGAATGTTTGGCCTACGACTACATAAACTATAAGATATACAAAAAAATTCATAAAACAAAAAATAGAGCTTTCCAAATTATCTATATAAAAAGTTATATTAACATTTTTGATAAGATAAATGATTAAAAATGTAATTTTGACAAAAAAAATCAGTCCAAAACAGAGAAAAAATATTTTTTATTATTGTGATTTTTTTGGCTTGTTTTATTATAAATTATTTGTTTTATTTATTTAAATCCCAAATCACTAAAAATTTGCAAAAAAAAACAAAAAAATATATTTAATTTTTTTTCATTTTTTATTATAACTCGAAAAATATTGCATTTTGACAAAAAGATTATATAACTTAAATTAAAGGTCTTATAAAAAAAACATAGTTTATGTCCTATAAAGTTTCGAGTATCTTTTATAGTTTTTGAGTTATTGACGTTTTAAATTTAAAAAAAAATCGTTAATATCTGAAATTACGCCTTTTCTCGATTTTTTGCTGTTTAACCCTCAATTTTGACCAAATTCGTGTTTAGCGAAAAAAATACGTCAAAAAACTTAGTCTGACACCCAGCACACACCACTTTATTTTTGTGGAACTCTGTTATTTAAACATTTTTTTTAATGTACAATAAAGACGAAATTTCGAAATAAATTTGTTAATTAACAATTGTCTAACAGGTTAAAAAATTAATTTTAGGTTACATTTTTAACGGGAATAAATTCTTTAAAGTGTTCTGACTAAAACATATTTTTTTTAATTTTTCAATATATCTTTGATACCTTAACCTAAATTATTTAGTGTGACGTACTCGGTTTTGACTCCGAGCGCGCAACCAAAAAGGTCGCGCGGAGGCCCATTTTCGGAGTTAAATTAAAATTATAAATAATGGGGATAGAGTTCCGGGAGTCGGGACTTTTTTATCGGAAATTTCCTCCTCTTCAAGGAGGAGTTTTGCAATTTCCGCTATCTCTTATGGTTCTTGAGTTATCATCAAAAATCGAAATGGCTTTTTTTTGTTAATAACAATTGCAATTTTTATTGGCAAAAAAAATCCTGCGTCGAGTGATTGATCGCTTATATTTTTCGAAATCTTCTATTTTTCGCAGGAAACATATTCTCGACTAGTCTATAAGGTGTTTAGGATAAGTATTAACTTAAAAAAAACATCATCTAGCTATTGATAATATCAAAACTTTCAGAAAGAACAGCACAAGGTTAAACATACATTATAAGTACTTATATTTTGTACCAGCAAGAAACACATTTTTGAATGTTAAGATTTAAAAAGGTTTATGCTTCTAGTTGGCTGGCTGTTAGCTAAACCATAAATAGGTGAGGTGACTTACCTAGTCACTTTTTGTGATGTAGCAGTAGTCAAAACGTACATTATCTTAAATTTAGAAAAATATATGTTAGATTAGGATAAGTGTATTAATAAATTTAAGAGCCGAAAGGCAATCGTGGTAAATAGCTTTAACTGAAAACACTCTGTCCAGACGACATAGCAGAGCTAAATATAAATGTTATATGTATACTATATATTTTCTTAACAAAAAGAGCAATTTTCAGAGTAAGTCGATCTCTACATTCCACGTAGCAATTGTTTTGCCAAAAAAAAATAACTTTTAATGTCCTAAAAATTTAGAATTTGCTGTCAATTTAAGAAAATATAGTAAAGTCCACTTTGACAATATATCATGTATTTATCTCATTAAGCATTGTCAGTATTATTTTACTTTTTTAAGGCGCACCTGGTTTGCTCAAATATGTATTATCTTTGAGGAGATTCTACTAAAAATAATTATTTGATCTTTGTAGAGAAAATCTTTATTATTTATGGTAAATTTATCGTGCCAAATTGTATAATAAGCTCCTTGCACATACATTTATTTTATTGCCTGAAAATCACTATTTATATCTAAATAATGATTCTGCCAAATATTTTTTTGTACGAGTTTCAAGCATTTAAAAACGTTATACACGTTACAACGCGGTAATCACATATACAGGGTGTCCCAGAATATGTGGGCAATCTCTCGAAATATAATAAAAAACCTAAAAATATTATGAGAAGTTCCCATAAACCTACGACCCTCCCCTACTGAGATACAGGTTCTAAAAA